>LR812541.1:38961302-39061302 GCA_903798195.1 Danio kyathit
CACTAATTCATTAATTCCCAATAATATCATTTATTAATATTCCACATTTGCACTCACATGAGAGCCACTCATACGTGCATGAATTTGTTCTTAACTTCTAATTTTAGTGAATTTGGAGTATTGGAAATGAGCAGTCGTTTGAACAATGTAATTTGCATATCTATTTGCATATGACACACCCACTCCATCTCAATACAAGGGCTTTCATCGTTCTCGTCAAACATATGCTGCTCTCTCAGCAGATCCCTGAACGAGGCCAAGTGTGTCGTTCTCAAAAACCAGTTCAGACACAGTAAATGCCTGTAATACCAGATCCAGGTCTTAAAATGTTCACTTAAAAACATTATATAACTTACTGAGCATTTTGAGTTTTCCTGAGGGTTTTAGTTGGACGTTCATTCAACATTTCCATTTTCATTGAATGCATTGATCAAATGTATTGGATGAATGAATGCCTAAATGAATTACAGATTGAATGAACTAATGAAAGATTGAATGAATGAATCTTTTTGTTATTGAAATAATGAATGGATTAATTAATGAAAGATTGATTAAATTAATGAATGATTGAATGTATTGAATGAACGAATGATTAAATTAATTACAGACTGAATTAATGAAAGATTGAATGAATAAATAAATGTATTTATCTGTTATTGAAATAATGAATGAATGAATGAATGAACGAACGAACGAACGAACGAACGAACGAACGAACGAACGAATGAATGAATAAATAAATGGATTAATTAATGAAAGACTGATTGAATGTATTGGATAAATGGATGAATAAGTGAATTACAGATTAAAGTAATTAATGAAAGATTCAATAAATGAATGAACTTATTTATTTGTTGAAATTATTAATGAATTAAGAAATTAATGGATTTATTAATGAAATATTGATTCAATGAATGACTGAATGTATTGGATGAATGGATGAATAAATGATTTGCAGATTGAATGAATTAATACATTTATGAAAGATTTATTGAATGAATTAATGAATTTGTTTGTTATTTAAATATTGAATTAATTGAATTAATGAATGGATTAATTAATAAAAGATTGATTGGCTGTATTTGATGAATGCATGAATAAATTAATTACAGATTGAATTAATTAATAAAAGTTTAAATGAATGAATGAATTTATTTATTTGTTGTTGAAATTATGAATGAATTAGCAAACTAATGGATTAATGAATTAAAGATTGGATGAATGAATGAATGTAATGGAAGAATGAATAAATGAATGAATGAATAAATGATTTAATTTAACAATTATTGGAATATTGAATAATTGAATTAATTAAATTATTAGTTTTATTAAATAATTAAATAATGAATGGATGGATGAATTAAAGAAAGATTGACTGAATTAATGCATGAATGAATAAATAGATGAATATTAATTTATTGATTGATTAATGAAATAATGAAATGTTGAATGAATGAACAAACTAATGAACAAACTAACTAACCAAATATTGAATGAAGAAATGAATGAATGAATGAATGAATGAATGAATGAATGAACAAATGAACAAATGAATGAATGAATGCATTTATTATTCAATTATTAAAAGAGTGGACAAATTAATGGATGAATTAATTAAATATTGAATGAATGTTCAATTAGTTGATGAATGAACGAACAAACGAACGAACGAATGTGTGGTAAATTGTCACCATGGTTTACAGAAAACCCCTACAAAAATGTGACTCGGTGTCAATGGTTTATATACATACAAACATACATTTATATACAAACATATTTACATTGAGTAGGAAGCGGGGGCTTTCCTTTTATGCGTCATTCCCTCATAGCAAACTAACAGTTAGAGGGGCGTGGTTAAGAATATTATGGCTGAAGCCCTTGAACTGACATCAACACAAGGACCGCCGCTCCAAACATTTAAGCAAATGGTCAGATTTAGATTTTTTTTTTCAATGTATTACCTTGCACAGATTAAATTTTTACGTAAAGAATAACAATGTGCGCTAGCTAAATAAACGATGTTCATTTTGATTTCACATGGACTTTAAAACTGTAAATCAGACTCTTTGCATTTATTGTATTTAAATATTATTTGATATGGACGCCAAAATGGATGCCTCTCAAACACATACCGTATTTTGAAGCTTTTTTAAAAATATTTTATTTATTCTTAAGTCATTTCTTTTCTTCTATTTGCAGGAGTGTCCCCAGATCCTGCCTTCCACTCAGATCTACATCCCGGTTGGTGTCATGAAGCCCATCACCCTGCTGGCCCGAAACCTCCCACAGCCCCAGTCTGGCCAAAGGAACTATGAGTGTATCTTCTACATCCAGGGCAAGGAGTACAGCGTCACTGCCCTGCGCTTTAACAGCACCAGCATACAGTGTCAGAAGACCATGGTGAGTTTCAACGGTTGTCATTTGCTTTTTGGCTTTGAGTTTTGAGATTTTTGCTGTAGGTGGCTGCTGTTTGATGAAGTAAGAAAGTTATCTGGTGCAGCTTAAACAAGCCTATGCTGGTTTATGTCAAACCTGGATTTGCTGGTAGATCAGAATTATTAGCCCTCCTGTTAAATTTGAATTCTTTTATATTTTTCCCCAATTTCTGTTTATTGGAGAAGAGATTTTTTCAACACATTTCTAGACATAATAGATTTAATAACTAATTTATTATAACTGATTTATTTTGTCTTTGCCATTATGATAGTAAATATTTTACTAGATATTTTTCAAGATACTAGTATTTAGCTTGAAGTGCAATTTAAAGGTTTAACTAGGTTAATTTGGTTAATTAGGCAAGTTAGAGCATTTAGGCAAATTATTGTATTACAATGGTTTGTTCTGTAGCCAAAATATGCTTTAAATATAGCAAAAATGGATTTAAAAGTTTTTAATTTTAGCTAAAATGAAACAAAGAAATCTTTCTCTAGAAGAAAAAAATGTTCTAGGAAATACTGTGAAAATGTCCTTGGTTTAAGCATCAGTTGGGAAATATATATTATACATAGTATATCTCAAGGATGCATTAAATTGATCAAAATGTTAAACAAATATTTAATGTTTTTTCATAAATCTTAAGATCTTTCTATACAGTTTCAGTAATATTTCAGCTTTATTTGCATTATTCCTTTTACATTAATCTTTTATACAAGCATTATATATTAAATTGGACTAATATTCCACAATGTTGCTGTTTTTATTATATTTTAATCAAATAAATGCAGCCTTGCTGAGCATAAAAGGGTATATTTTGCTTATATTCCGTAAATTGTCTATAACATGGGTGACCAACCCTGTTCCTGGAGATCGACTTTCCTGCAGATTTCAGCTCCAACCCTGATCAAACACACCTGAACCAATTAATTAGAACCTGAGGAGAACTTGATAATTACAGGCAGGTGGGTTTGATATGGGCTGCAACTGAAAACTGCTGGAAGGTTGATCTACAGGAATAGGGTTGAGCGCACCCCTGGTCTATCATATAAGCATACATTGTTGTTCATTCCGATTGTGGTTTTGTAAATAACATCACACTGGAGTACCGAAAATGAGACTTTAATTTAATTTAAAAGCTCTACATTTGATTACATTGTCGTCTTGGTCAAACCTTTGAGCTGCTACCCTGAAAAAAAACGGTTCATTGGATTTACTAAATTTTTTAGCAAACAGTTTGCAAACAATTTAAATGGGCTGAATTTAAACAAACAAATTAAGTTGAACATTACTCATTTTAATTAGTTTGTTTGAATTCAGCACATAGGAATAGTTTGCAACCACTTACCTTAAAAAAATTGAGTAAATCCACTGAATCGGTGTAATTTGAATCTAGTGTAATTTGAGCTTGTTTTAGGTTTTTCATGCTGTTGGAATGGATTTCCATGTAAACTGTAGAGCGTGTCACGTGTACTTTATGACCGCATGGAGCATTCTGACAAGCCATGACCCTCTTAAATCGTCACCAGTTGCTTAAGGGCCATTATTGGTGGAGAATCGCTAGTCTAAATAGCCAGCCATTTTCCTACTGCACTTGCTGACACAAGCCTTCCCCCTCATTACCTTCTGGCCAATCAACATTTTGTCTGGCTGTCAAAAATCCCATCAGGCACCGGGCAGGCGCCGCCGGACCATTAGGGCCTGATGAAACACGTGCCACTTGTTATCGTTTTAACAGACTGCTTTGCAAAGGCAGTCATTAGTAGATGGGTATTTGATGGCACCGTGACACTTCTTCTCGCCATGCCTTATTGATGGCCGTTATAGGACGCTGCCTCTTTCTCTTTTGTGTTGAGATTCCCAGTGTTACCGAGCGGGAGCTAATTACACAGCTAAGAGTTTTGCGGAGAGCCATCTCGCTAAAGACTTTATCGACTGTTTGCTGTCGCAAGCAGTTCAAATCAACAGTGTTTGGTGCGTTGCTGATGAGAAGCTATTCCTCTGTCTCTGCTGGAGTGATGTTAACTTTAAAGTTCGCATGAACTTAGACTGTAGAATAATTATATATGTGTGTATTAAAATATACATGGAACCACTTTATATTAGGTGGCCTTAAAGGTATACTGAAACTGCTGAGTTATACCATTTTTGAGTCCATTCAGCCAATCTATGGGTCTGGCGGGAGCACTTTTAGCTTAGCATAGATAGTTGAATCTGATTAGATCATTAGCATCTCACTTAAAAATGACCAAAGATTTTCGATAATTTTCCTATTTAAAGCTGGACTCTTCTGTAGTTACATCATGTACTAAGGCTAATTTAGTTATTTTCTTGACCAATATGGCTCGGAACTATACTCTCATTCTGGCGTAATAATCAGGAGGCTTTGCTGCTGTACTATGTCTGCAGTAGGCATAATGATATTATGCAGATTCTGGTGGTGCAAGTCTAGGGCTTGGTGTAGGGGGGTATTTTCAGGCGCTGTGTAATTTGCTCATGTATTTGTTCCTGGTCTTCGCTGGTTTTCCAAAATTCGTTACTGTACTTTTGTCATCTATGGTTTTCCAAAATTCAATATTTCAATATTTCAAGTTCAATTTTTATTTTGTTTATTATTATTATTATTTTTTTATTTACTTAATCGCTTAGTTACTTATTTACTTACAGTAGTTATATATGCATATATATATGCATATATATATATATATATATATATATATATATATATATATATATATATATATATATATATATATATATATATATATATATATATATATATATATATATAAATATATATATTAGATTGCTTTTGCGCTCTGCAGTTTTCAGAACACTTGAACTGTTAAACAGTATAGTTTTACCATTTTTGTATCCATTCAGCCAATCTTCGGGTCTGGCAGGAGCACTTAAAGATTAGCTTAGCATAAATCATTGAATCTGACCATTAGCATCTCACTTAAAAATGACCAAAAATGTTCAATCTCAATCCTCTATGTTCAATCCTCTATCATTCTGACGTAATAATCAAGAGGCTTTCCTGCTGTACCATGACTGCAGCAGGAGCAATGATATTATGCAGATTTTAACTGATGGTGCAGGTGTAGGGCTTGGTGTTGGGGATTATTTTAAGACACTGCGTAATTTACACATTTTCTTATTCAACTGTGGTTTTTCTCTATAAATTGTGGTCTTTAGTTCCCCATATATGTTTGGTCTTATGTGGTTTTCCAAAGTTCCTTACTTTACTTTTGTCATCTGTGGTTTTTCCATATTCAATAATATTTAATATCAGTATTTATTTTAATTTGTATTTATTTCAAGTTCAATTTCATTTAATTTCATTTACTTTCATTTTTTTTATTATATTTTATTTTTTATATTTAATTAAATTTTTTATTTAATTATTATTATTATATATTTTTTTTAATTTATTATTATTGTTTATTATTTATTTTATTTTGTCCATGGTTCCCTGCATTTGTGATCAGCAGTTTTGCAAGGTGCTTTGTTTCACCATGGTCATTTACATTTGTACATTTTTTTGTTTGTTTGTTTGGTGGTTACTTAAGAAATTAAAAATTACAGTGTTTAATTTTCATACGTACATTGTTAGTCTTAAGTAATTAATCAATTAAACCATGCTAGTTAATCCACTGTTCAAAAAACAGTTTGTTTTGGTAATGTTTAATCAAAATAAAACTTTGCTTCTTCTCTGGAACCTCAGTCTTTCTCTAATGTTGTCAGTTTGATGGCTTGGGCGAAATATGCTTAGCCACGCCCCTCCAACCATTAGTTTGCTGTAAGTGAAAGACAAATACTGTAGCACAAAGTTAAGCACAAATATAAGCCTCACCCCTTACTCCATATTCAGGTTCAGTCAGAAATCCATTATCATCCAGAAATAAACATCTGCAGACACTTCCGGTTCACGCCAACTTTGAACGGTTTTCCAAAGTTCCCTACTTTTTCTTGGACATCAAAAGTTCCTTACTACTTTTTCCCTAGGTCATCTGCGGTTTGTGCGGGCGCCGGAACCACAGCGTGTGTTTGGTTCTGTGCTGCTGGGTATTCAGACAGCCTGTCACTCCTAATGAGAGCCCGCAATTACAGCCGTGTTAAGATCCCACTGCAATTACACCATTAAATGCCAGCAATTATCAGTTACTTAGCGCGCAGTGATTTTAGCGCGAGTGCTGTGTATCCCTGCGTGAAAGTTCCATTACCAGGAGTAGGAGCACGCTCAGAGTGACAGGCTTTGGCGCAGATCAAGAATCGCTATTGTTTTAGTCATTCACAGAGTCACTCCTTACGGATTAAATGACCGTTCGTCAATAGGCTTCGAGGCTGAACCCGCTCCCGGAGCATTCCACAAAACTTCCGTGTTTAAAGCGCTTCGGCTGAGGTGGCAGACGGCAGGTCAGATAAATGAATCACCCGCCAAAACCCCTGCAGTTCTTTTCATTCACACCTCTGAAACCTTTTCCATCTGAATGATTAATTATGACGCAGACTAACGCTTCTGTTGAATTCACAGCCATTTGAACAGTTTCTTTGCTATAATACTGCTGTTTCCTGTTCACCACTGATGAGTGTTCGGAGGCCACTCTTACATAATCTGCTTACTTTTTGCTGAAATTCTACTAACAGCTACGGTTAGTTTTCATTTCACACTACAATATACGAGTTTGATTCTACATTTCATATGTGATACAAAACTATATTGACTTTTTTAAAAAGGCCTTTTAGTCATTTATGAGTAAATGTAACAAAATGTTGGCAAGATTAAAGTAATGTGGTTTTACAATTCTTCTTTAAAATCTATTGGTGGATTTTTGAACATTTGGGATATTTTCTTGTAAAAGATATTCCGGTAATCAATTTACACCTTTTAAAACTGATTAAAATGTGTTAAAACTGGTTATAAAAGAATGAAAAAGAAAAGAAAGACACAATAGTTCGATCTGTCGGACATTGCACAGTGCTCATTCAGTAAAGGCACAACTAAACAGATGCATTTTCAGTCTTGATTTGAACGTGCCTAATGTTGGAGCACATCTGATTATTTCTGGAAGCTGATTCCAGCAGCAGTGGGCGCAGTAGCTGAAGGCGGATTTACCCTGCTTTGACTGAACTTTTGGAATTTCTAATTTACTTGATCCTAATGATCTGTGTGATCTGTTAGGTTTGTATTCCGTGAGCATATCTGTATTGTATTGAGGTCCTAAGCCATTTAGTGATTTATAGACAAGTAATAATACTTTAAAATCTATTCTATGAATCTATTGTATGAATGTAATTGGGAGCCAGTGTAAAGATCTTAGGACAGGTGTGATGTGATTACTTAAAAAAATAAAAAATAAAAAACTTTTTTTCTTCATTTATGAGTAAATTAATCTTTAATCTTTTAATTTTAATTTAATCTTTCTTGTCAAGATCAAAGTAATGTGGTTTCACAATTGTTTGTTCAAATGTAATTTAATTGGTTATTACTTGTTTTGCTAAAGGTAATGTGGTTTTACAATTGTTTTTCTATTACTCAATTTTGTTTATTTATTTAAATTTATTTAATTTTTAATTTTATTATTTTTTTACTCAAAAATTTCTAGTAAATATGACAATTTATTTTAACAGTGGATATTATCTATTATCTAATAATCAATTTGCAACTTAATTTTATTTATTTATTTATTTAAAAAAAAAAAAAATTTTCACCATCCTCAACTGTATTACCAAGCTAAACATGGTTTTTATTTAATTACTTGTTTGTTTGCTTGGTGATGCTTTAGTGATGAATTTTGAATTTAATTTTACAATGCACTGCAAATTAGTTTCAAAACAAATAGACCAATAATGTTTTTATTTACAACTTTTTAAAAAATATATTTTTATTATTTAATTATATATATATATATATATATATATATATATATATATATGCACGCACGCACGAACGCACGCACACACACACACACACACACACACACACAATTATGTTTAACAGAGCAAGAAAATCTTCACAGTATGTCCGATAATATTTTTTCTCCTGGAGAAAGTCTTATTTATTTTATTTTGGCTAGAATAAAAGCAGTTTTTAAATTTTTAATAACCGTTTTAAGGTCAAAAATATTAGCCCCTTTAAGCTGTATTTTTTTTAATTGTCTACAGAACAAACCATCATTATACAATAACTTGCCTAATTACCCTAACCTGCCTGATTAACTTAATTAACCTATTTAAGCCTTTAAATGTCACTTTAAGCTGTATAGAAGTGTCTTGAAAAACATCTAGTAAAATATTATTTACTGTCATCATGGCAAAGATAAAATAAATCAGTTATTAGAAATGAGTTATTTCTATTATGTTTTTCTAAACACAAACTATTATGTTTAGAAATGTGCTGAAAAAATCTTCTCTCTGTTAAACAGAAATTGGGGAAATACAGGGGGGCTATTTTTTTTCCAATTGCTTAGCATAAAATTAATGTAGAATATGATGATTATAGAACTAGTCAGAATACTCCAGCTCTCTCCGTATCCTCAAAGCTGGTCATTGGGGGTCAATAATATACTGTCAGGTCGAGCTGCTGAACAGCTGGTAGGAGGAGAGGAACCTGTGGGCAGATGGCAGACGGAGGATGATTAGACAGAGCCAGCTGATTGTGTTTGCCCCAGATTGATCAATTCCATCCTTTGTCTCTCTGTTTAAGACAATGGAGTGGCGAGTTAATAAAACAGGACGGTGTGTTGGGAATCAGGCAGTTCTGATTCAATCGATTGAGGAAACAAAGGATAGAGAGCTTAGGATGAGATGTGCTGAGACCGAGGAACATCATTGAGCATTAGCAGGAGGAGCAAGAACTTATATCTGATTTTCAGACTTTGGATTGGTGTCTATTGAGATGCTGCAGACGTGTTCATGTACATTATGGATGGGCAATACTGGAGGAAGGTGATGTGAAATGCATGAGAAATACTGAGGCTGAAGAAGCAGATTTACTGTAGAATTTGAACTGCAGTCAAAATATGATATCAGTGTTTTAAATGACCATACTGTATTTTTTTTTATCACGTATAGTGTTTGTCCATTTATTGTTGTTTTTGGCACATTGGATTACAAATTGGATAGAGATACTATGGTTCACATCGAACTTGAGGGGCAATTTACAGGAAGGTTTACTTGTACTGCAATTATAAGTAGTTAGCATTGCTTGACATGAACTACACTGTAAAAAATGCAGGGTTCCACACAATCCCTTTATGCTATCCCAACACAAATCGAGCAATAAGTTAACTTAATTGTTTTTACAAATTTAGGTGGATTGAACATAAAACAATTAAGTTGTCCCCCAAAAAATTCAAGAATTGTGTTGATTCATTTTAAATAAGTTTGAACAAAAAGCTAATTCATTTTTGAGTGTAACAGTACATTGAAACCTTTACCATTAGTTTTGTAAGTTTGCTGTTGTTTGTTTTTGTTTTCTTATGTTTTGTTTTATTTTATTTTATTTATTTGTTTTTGTTTAGCTTTTTTAGTTTTTTTGTTTTATGTTTAGTGTTAATTGTTTTTGTCTTGTTTCATGTTTTTATTTCATTTAAAGATTTTTTTGTTTGTTTTTAAAAAAAATTCTTGTTTTCTGTTTTTTATTTAGTTTTGTTCCGTTTTTTTATTTTGATTAATTTATTTTTTATTTTGTGTGTGTTTTTTTTGTCTAATTTTCAGTTTTTTTATTTTTTGTTTTATTTTTGTTTTGATAAATTTAGTGTTTTAGTTTTTATTTTGTGTGTGTTTTTTTGTCTTGTTTATTTTTTTTAGTTTTGTTCTGTTTTTGTTTTGATTAATTTAGTTTTTAGTTTTTATTTTGTGTGTTTTTTGTCTTGTTTTCTGTTTTTTATTTTGTTTTGTTTAGTTTTTTTTTGTGGTCGTTTTATTTTGTTTAGTTTTATTAGTTTTTAAATGTTTTTTTACTTGTTTTGTTTTCTGTTTTGTTTTGTTTTTTTATTTTGTTTTTAGTTTAGTTTTATTTTGTTAAAATTTCATATAAGCAACCCTTATAACATAAAAAAAACTTTGTTTTGCTTAATTAATTTAATTTCATATTTATTATTTTTTCCTCCTTGTCTTTTATTATGAAAATCCTGCAAAAAAAAATGCCTGAAAGCATCACTAAGGATGTACTGTATAATTCTGGATTTTCTTTTTTTTTTTTAATAATAATAATAATAATAATAATAATAATAATAATAATAAATTATAATAAAAATAAACTAATAAGATTATATATACTATAATTGTAGGGCAACGCAGTGGCGCAGTAGGTAGTGCTGTTGCCTCACAGCAAGAACGTCGCTGGGTCGCAGGTTCGAACCTCGGCTGGGCTGGGTCAGTTGGCGTTTCTGTGTGGAGTTTGCATGTTCTCCCTGCGTTTGCGTGGGTTTCCTCCGGGTGCTCCGGTTTCCCCCACAGTCCAAAGACATGCGGTACAGGTGAATTGGGTAAGCTAAATTGTCCATAGTGTATGAGTGTGAATGTGTGTGTGGAAGTTCCCAGAGATGGGTTGCGGCTGGAAGGGCATCCGCTGCGTAAAATTGTGCTGGATAAGTTGGCGGTTCATTCCGCTGTGGCGACCCCGCAAGGGACAAAGCCGACAAGAAAATGAATGAATGAATGAATACTATAATTGTTATATACTATTATATATATATATATATATATATAAAATATAAAATGATGTATATTTATTGTCTATTAGTTGGTGATATCCAAACCTATGTCTGTGTAAAATAAATAAATAAATAAATAAACTTAAAGACATAGTTACATAAATAATTAATTTTCACATATTCATTTAATTCTAAACCTGTATGACTTTCTTCCTTCGATTAACTGTAAAACAAACAAACAAAAAAAAAAAAAATTGATTTAGAAATTAAAAGCATTTTAGTCTACAAAATGAAAGTTCAATGTCCAAAAAAATACATCGTTTTTTTGTACTCTCATTATATAGACAAAAACAAGTGAAGTATTCTTAAAATGTCCTTTTGTTTACCACAGAAGAAAGTAAGTCAGGTTTGGAACTGCATGCTGTGTGAATAAATAAAAAAGGCTGAAATATCAAATGACCTTTTCATAAACACAGACTCCTCTATATGCTTATAATCAGGTCATATAGTCAGTTAACAGCTGAACTGCAACTCAGTCCACAGCTTTACCTCTGTCTTGAGCACCGACTTGCTGGAAGACACCTAAAAGAGAAGAGAAATAGTGAAAAGTAGTGTATAAAAGACAAGACGAAAGAGCTGAATCCTCTCTTCTCCATCTCTCTCTCTGAAGACCTGCGAGATGAGCAGAACAGGCTGATCCTATCAGACCCTGCTTTACAACATTACCTTCAGCTCAGATAAATGACCAGAGAGAGACTGACACACAAAACACAATGATGGAGAGAGAAAATCTCAGCCTCCATCTCCTCAGCTCCGTCTACAGCAAAATGAGGACTATCGGGAGCGTTTGATAGGATCCAATTAAAAGCCGTCGGAGATAAAATGATGATGAATTGCTGGCGTTCGGCTCCAGACTCGACACAGCAGAACACTGGGAAAGAGCCGGAGAAGGAGTAGGAGGGAGGGTCATCAGTTTTGCTGTGTTTCGGGGGTCCGGGAGGGAGAGGTGATTCTGTGAAGGGGGTGCGGGAGGACGTCCTGCTGTGGGTTAAGAGTGTGTCTGACGCTCCTGTGGAGTCCGGCTCCTGCTAGGAGGAAGATTCACCACCAGCTCAATTCAAAACTCTCGACAAAAAAACACTCGCTGAGACAAAACAACAACAACAACAACAAAAAAACAACAACACAACACCAATAAAATGAGTACACATAATGAGTTATGAAGTCAAGTGGCAGAAGTGCTGTAAATATTTTAACAAGATTGTCCAATTTTGATGGCTGCTGAAGTATTAATATTGTTGTCTGGATGTGAATACTATTTTAATAGTACTCCAAAAAAATATGTTTGCTCTTTGTTCAAACAACACTGTGAACACAGGGACAACTGAATTGTTTTATGTTCAATCCACTTAAATCTGTAAAAACTAATAATTTAGCTTAATTCCTTCATGTTGTCCCAACACAAATTGATTGCATAGAACTCCAAACTGCAGATTGCGTATACACTTTAAAAAAGAATATATATAAAATATATATAAAATAAATATAATATGAAATATCTATATATTTTTTAATTTAATCAAACTAACTTTTCTAGCATCTTAGTAACTTATATCAGTCAAACTGGCTTAAATATTAAGTTAAACTTTCATTCATTCATTTTCTTTTCGACTTAGTCCCTTTATTAATCTGGGGTCGCCACAGCGGAATGAACCGCCAACTTATCCAGCATGTTTTTACGCAGCGGATGCCCTTCCGGCTGCAACCCATCACTGGGAAACATCCAAGTTAAACTTTGTATAACTTAAAAAAATGTGGTTGAAACCTGAATAACCTATTAAAATAAGTTAAATAACAGAAAATGTTACTACATTATCACATTGAATGTAATGTCTTTTTTGTCCCCTTTTTTTGTAGTTTACTGTTAATTTATTTACCTTTTGTTGTTTTCATGTACATTTTTAGCCTATTCAATATTTAATTAATAATAATAATTTAATTACACATTTAAATATGCAATTTACACATTTTTTGGGTTGTTTTATTCAGTTAACATGTCATTTATTTCATTTTTTTAATCAATTTTTTTAGTTTACTAACTCTCCTGTAATACCTAAAATCTTAATGTTTTAGTATTTAGTGATATACTATGAAAATAAAACGTATATTAATACCAGTAATATTGAATAATCTTATATTAATATAATTAAAGAAAGGTATTTTGAAGTGTAAAAAAGTATGTATTTAAAATAAAATAAAACAAAATAAACACTTATTTTGTTTTTATTTTATTTTAATTTACATCATACAATATTTATTCAAAAATTATATCTTTTGTCATATATGTTTAGCATATTAAATATTGAATTTAATTTATTTTATTTATTTACTAATTTTAAATGTAATTTACAATTTTATTTGGTGGTTTTATTCAGTTTTTTATTTCATTTTGTTATTATATTTTTATAATATGCAATATTTTGTATTGTATATTATAAATATTTATTACATATTGTATATTTAATATAGTATATTTAATATATGCAATATTTCAATAAAATATTTTATTTTATTTAAATTAATTTTATTTTATTTTATTTTATTTTACATCATATGATATTTCATTCAAATGAATGCCTTTATGACCTCAAAAACACAAAATAAAAGATTTCCTAGGATTCTTATTGATATGAAAATTTCATTTATTTCATTTTTTAATTCATTATTTTAGTTTACTAACTCTGCTGTAACACCTAAAATGTTAATGTTTCAGTATTTAGTGATATACTATGAAAATAAAACATATATTAATACCAGTAATATTGAATAACCTTATATTAATATAATTAAAGAAATGTTTTTTTAAGTGTGTAAAAGTAAATATTTAAAAACTAAATAAGTGTTTATTATTTTATTTTATTTTATTTTACAATATTATATTCAAAGATGTTTGTAACCACCTTTATGACCTCAAAAACACAAAATAAAAGATTTAGGACTCCTATTGATTTGGAAACTTCGATTTTCCAGGAGCAAAATCATCAATTTTGAATGCATATCACATCTCCATTGTGTGTGATGTGTACGTGTGTGTGCATGCATGTGTGCGTGTGTTTAAAACCCCTCCCGGTGTGCTGATGTGTTATTTTTACCCAGGCGCACAGGTATGCTATCAAAATGACTAATTATATAAGACTGACCCACACAAAAGGCGTCGTTTTTTTCCCCATCCCTCCCTCCTCACATTCCAGCAGCTGCTGTGTTTTGTTAACATCGGCACTTTCCAGCCCCGTGGAGTCGGATTCTCCTTTCCCTCCGTCCCCCTGATCAATGGGCTTGCCAGCGCAGGATAGGCGCAGGAGATGCCCAGTGTGTCTCTCTATTTCTGGCCTCCATTCATTTTCCCCTGTGAGGGTAATTATGCATTTTTGGGCATGCAGGTGGAGAGAGAAAGAAAGAAAGAAACGGGATCCACTGGATGCAACTCATATGCTGCTTTATTCTCAGACTACTGAACATGCAGGACTGTTTGTTATAGCTGGATGCATTATAAGTGGAGTTCTGTGTGTCTTTTGTTCAGGGGTTAGTCTGTGCTTGTTCTCTTTTAAGATGGTTAGTTTTAAGTGTGTATGTGTGTTGTTTTAGGCTTTAGTTCTCTGCAAAACTCTTTTTTTTCTCTCTCTTTTGTTATTTATTGCACACAATGTGTCTGTCCTTAAAAGACCTTAAAAGGATGCAGTTGAAATATTTCTGTCATATTTAAAAAAAGCTGTTAGGAAGTTACACTGTAGTCTCTCTATCCTAATCATGAATTACATCAGTATGGAAAAAATGAATTAGTTGATAAATAAATAAATAAATAAATTAACAAAAATATATAATTAAATAAAGTACTTCAAAGTAGAATTGTTTTGTTTAGTGTGTTTTGTGTTTTTTGTTTTGTTTATGGTTTTATGTTTTTTTCTTTTGTTTTATGTTTTGTGTTTTCTGTGTGTTTTTGTTTTCTTTTGTTTTATGTGTTTTTTGTTATCTTTTGATTTATGTTTTGTTTAATGTGTTTTTTTGGTTTGGTTTGTTTTATGTTTTGATTTTCTTTTGTTTTCTTTTGTTTTATGTGTTATGTTTTCTTTTTTTTTTAGGTTTGTGTTTTGATTTTCTTTTGTTTTCTTTTGTTTTATCTGTTATGTTTTTTTTGTTTAGGTTTGTGTTTTGATTTTCTTTTGTTTTCATTTGTTTTATGTGTTGTTGTTTTTTTTGTTTAGGTTTGTGTTTCGTTTTTCTTTTGTTTTCATTTGTTTTATGTGTTGTTGTTTTTTTGTTTAGGTTTGTGTTTCGTTTTTCTTTTGTTTTCTTTTGTTTTATGTGTTATGTTTTTTTTTTTAGGTTTGTGTTTCGTTTTTATTTGGTTTTCTTTTGTTTTATGTGTTATGTTTTTTTTTTTTTAGGTTTGTGTTTCGTTTTTATTTTGTTTTCTTTTGTTTTATGTGTTATGTTTTTTTTTTTTTAGGTTTGTGTTTCGTTTTTATTTTGTTTTCTTTTGTTTTATGTGTTATGTTTTTTTTTTTAGGTTTGTGTTTCGTTTTTATTTTGTTTTCTTTTGTTTTATGTGTTATGGTTTTTTTTTGTTTAGGTTTGTGTTTTGTTTTTCTTTTGTTTTCTTTTGTTTTATGTCTTATGTTTTTTTGTTTAGGTTTGTGTTTCGTTTTTCTTTTGTTTTCTTTTGTTTTATGTGTTATTATGTTTTTTTTTTTAGGTTTGTGTTTCGTTTTTCTTTTGTTTTCATTTGTTTTATGTTTTGTGTTTTTTTTTTGTTATCTTTTGATTTATGTTTTGTTTTATGTTTTGTGTTTAGTTTTCTTTGGGTTCATGTTTGGTGTTATGTTTTTTGTTTGTTTGTTTAGTTTTATATTTAGTTTTTCTTTTGTTATGTTTTGTGTTTTTTGTTATCTTTTGATTTTATTTTGTTTTATGTTTTGTTTAATGTGTTTTTTTGTTTTGTTTTATGTTTCATGTTTAGTGTTTTGTTTTTCTTTTGTTCTGTTTTGTGTTTTTTTTGTTATGTTTTCATTTATGTTTTGTTTAATGTTTTTTTGTTGTTTTGTTTTTTGTTTTGTTTAATGTGTTTTTGGTTTGTTTTGTTTTGTGTTTTGATTTTCTTTTATTTTATGTTTGCTGTTATGTTTTTTGTTTGTTTGTTTAGTTTTGTGTTTTGCTTTTCTTTTGTTTTCTTTTGTTTTATGTTTATATTTTATTAACATGAACCTCCTAAAAGCATCTTTAATAATGTAAAATACTTTTATTTGGCTCTTTATTCCTTGTATTTCTTTAAGCAAAATTTGTAAAAGCACCAGAAAGCATCACTAAGAATTTAAAATACCAAACAAATATTTTTTGTTAATGTAATTAAGTAAAACATGACGATAAACAAAATGGTTGAACTTGATTTTAAGACTTGGTGGATACGTGCAATTGTTATAGAAAGCATCACTGCAATATACCTTCATAGATTACAGTACAAGTTTGATGTTTTTATATAAAATTGTAATATTGTATATAACTATGCATAAATTCATTCAATCATTAATTCTCCCTTTTGAGATGAAATATAATCAAGATACATTTTTGTGAGAGTTTTACCTTCTCTTAAATATTTTTAAATTAATAACTTTAGTAACACTTTAGTTTAGGTCACAATTCATGGTAATAACAAACCAATAATTAACACTTCTAGCTTAATAAACTACTAATTAACTGTTTATTATTAGTTGGTATGGTTGGGTTTAGATTTTGGGTAGGATTAGGGATGCAGAACAAGATCATACTTTATAGCTTCTAACAAACTCCTATGATAGGCAGATAATAACCCAGTAGGTAATAGCATGAATTGTGACCTAAACTTTCTTTTTATCAGTAAAATACATAATTGTTTTGGTCGTTTTGATCACTAAAACAAAGTTACAAAGACAGACGGTGACATTTATCAACACACCTGCCATGTCAGCTCATATCCTAAGGGGCTTTAAAAAAAATTATTTAAAAAATTCTATATGTGCATATATGTGTGTGTGATGTTCGTCACGTATGGAGTAAGTTGCCGGATCATGGTTATTCATAATTGGGTCATGCGAGTGCTTCTGCTCACCTTGTGTTGGAGGCCTCCATCGGCCTCATGGGATCTCACACTTGCACAAGCAATTAATTACTCTCCGCCATGTCTCCACGATGACCACGGGCTGAATAATGAGCGTTATTATTCATCCAGTCTCAAGTAGACGCACACTTTTCCCTAAGCTCCTCTCCAACTAAACACAGGCCGTTGTTTTCTACATTTTCCATAAAGACTGCATACGTGACCTTCAGATGTGAGTAGTAACGCGTTACATTTAATTCACTATATTTCCTTGAGTATGTAATTCTAAAGTTTTTTTTTTTTTTTAACTACTCCTAAAGAAACAATATATATGAATTTGTCTTTAAAATGTTCACACACAGAAAACACTGGTGTTATATATTGGGTTGACTAATGTACAGTTGAAGTCAGAATTATTAGCCCCCCTGAATTATTAAACCCCCTGTTTATTTTTTCCCCAATTTCTGTTCAACAGAGAGATTTTTTTCAACACATTTCTAAACATAAAAGTTTTAATAACTCATTTCTAATAACTGATTTATTTTATCTTTGTTATGATGACAGTAAAAAATATTTTATTAGAAACATTTGTTAAAAAAATGAATAACTGCTTTTATTTTAGCCGAAAAAAACAAAAAAAAAACAAATAAGACTTTCTCCAGAAGAAAAAATATTATCGGACATACTGTGAAAATTTTCTTGCCCTGTTAAACATAATTTGGGAAATATTTAAAAAAGAAAAAAAAATTCAAAGGGGGGCTAATATTTCTGACTTCAACTGTACTTACGCTATCCCAAATGTTTCAAAAGAAGTTTAAATTCAGAGAAATAAGCTCTTTGATAAATGCACACATTTTTATTTACATTTAAATTATAATGAAACTAATAATCATCTCATTAAAATAATAATTATCTCAGAATGTGCATTTAACATTACACTCAAATATATATATTTGCACCTAACAAATAAGATTTATGTACACGGCAAAAAAATTTAATGACAAAGTCAAAACAACAAATATATTTTATGTTGCTTTAACTTATTTTAATAAGAAATCAGCTTCCAATTCAATTTGTTTAACTTAATATTTTTAGTCAGTTTGATTGATGTAAGTTAAGATGACTAGCAAAGTTTGATTGATTCAACTTATTCTGATTGTATACAAAATGTCCGTCCAGTTGGATTGCATACTTTTAACATAATTAAACTAATAAACTTGATACGATTTATATTTGTTAGTTAAATAAATTAAACAAATAAGAAAAAGATTTATCTAATGATGATACATGTAATGTGTTTTAAATGCTTCTTATTAATTCATCTATTGTGTAAAGTATGGAGTTGCATCAATTTTGCCGCTGAAGTAAAGAATTCTCATATAATTTTAGACTTTGACTTTTTTTCTTACAGCTAGATAAACTCCAAAAAAAAAATTTAAAATACAAGTGTTGATTGTTCAAACTTCTTGTTTAAATTATGCGAAACAATGCAATTCTTGAGGTTTTTGGGACAACTTATTTATTTTATGTTCAAATCACTTAGATTTTGTAAAAAAAAAAAAAAAAAAAAAAACTAATAAGCTAATTTAATTCCTTCATGTTGTCCC
The DNA here is from genome assembly GCA_903798195.1 of Danio kyathit. Lineage (NCBI taxonomy): Eukaryota > Metazoa > Chordata > Actinopteri > Cypriniformes > Danionidae > Danio > Danio kyathit. Next base: position 38,980,136 of record LR812541.1, read on the forward strand.
AACGCAAATCGACTCTGTGGAACCCAGCGTTTTTTACAGTGTATATTTATACCATACTCATATCTTTTAACTGATTAAATCTTAATAGTGTTTATTTTTAAAATATCTAAATTGATTCAAAGGTATCTGAGAACATAAATAAATAAAAAAAACCTGACATATTAAATAAAATCAAAAAGTTACAAATAGTTAATGATAAACTTCATTGTTTTTTTTTTGTTTTTTTTTTTGTTTTTTTTTAAGTGTGCAATTATTCGGCAATTGTTTTCGTATGGTTTATTTGAGTCAATTCGGTGACTAAGATATGTAAACCCCTCTCTTGTGTAAACCACTCTGATTGGTCAGCTGACCGAGTCTGTTTTGATTGGTCTTTACAAATCTATTCTGTGTGTGAAATGAATATGTTGCGAGCAGGTGAGGACATGGGTGTTGCTAGGCCTATTTTAATTCTATTCAGCCCCTTTAATTCTATTTAGCTTATAAACTGTACGCTAAATTATCACCTCAGTCCTCTTTAATTTTGATATGAAAACAGCGGCAGAATTTGGCTCCTCCCCATATTTCGTTTTCCATTTGATCAGCAAACCACAGCTGTGCAGAGCGAGAGAACAAGGTGTGTGTTTATCGATAACTTATTATAATATCTGCTTATTTGCTATAGATACACTTGTATCACTTATACCAATGTCACAGAGGAGCAATCGGGTTTCCAATCTATTGTTTTCTCAGTGCTCACCTCCTCCAGCGAAAATGTAACTGTTTAAGAACATTTTGCTATTTTTTATTTCAGAATGAACTACGAATATAAAACACATTACAGTGCATGTGGCATTAACTAGTCGATACCAGTCATGCACAGAAAAGATTAAACACAATGACAGAACCACTTAGTGAATGTACTCATTTTAACTGTCAGGGTCACTGACAGAGATAGAATGGAAACATCATGTGTTTTCTTGTATAAAAAAAAAATATATATATATATATATATATATATATATATATATATATATATATATATATATATATATATATATATATATATATATATATATATATATATATATATATATATATATATATATATATATATATAAATATATATTTATATATATATATAAAATATATATTTATTTATATATATATATATATATATATATATATATATATATATATATATATATATATATATATATATATATATATATATATATATATATATATATATATATATATATATATATATATATATATTATTTATAATTATGATTCAGATTGTTAAATGTGTGAATTAGCCTGTAGGTTTAAAAAATATTTATATTTATGCCATTTAATTAGAAAAGTGGCAGTTATATTTATTTAATACATGGAAACATTTAATTACTAATATTTATTTAATTAAATATTTATTTAATACACTCTACTATAGTAAACAGCCGTGTCAAGCCTATTTGGCTCATTCAGAACTCAAATTGCTATGCCTGTCTATACAATAGAGTGCTAGTTTAGCATACAACCTTAGCATATTAATCAAACATTTTTAAATGTATTACTAATAAATTGTTTATGTAATTTGATGTAAATGTATGTATGTAATATTAGGCTTATATATATATATATATATATATATATATATATATATATATATATATATATATATATATATATATATATATATATATATATATATATATAAATTCTTTGATTAACAACTTTGCAGGGAGCTTACGTTGAAAAACAGCTATGTTACAAACTGCAAAAAAATTATTTTTCGAAAACCCATACAACCCTCTCTTTAATACAGTGCGGTATGTATAAGAATAAAGGTCAACAGCATGTAATACTTAATTAAACAATAGTTTAATACAAATAATGTGGCTCTGCACATTTCCCTGTGTGATTTAATTAAAAATGACATGCTGGTTTACATTTAACCTCCTCGGTTTATATCACATAAACAGAACAAACAGACTTTCAGGGAGATGTATGACTTGTACAACTCTCGATGTAGTCTGAAATTCAGCTTTTTTCCTTCATTTGAATTAGACAAGAAGTTAACTTTTTACTATCATTTTCTAACTATATTTTATTACTGTCACTTGATTATTAATTATTAATGTTTTTACTTTTAATTTACTAGAATAGTTGTTTCTATAAGCAATATTACACTTAACAAAATGAGTTTTTGCTGCTTGTTCAAACTAATTATGTAAAATGAGCTTAAACAAGACAATTCTTGAGACTTTTTGGGACAACTTAATTGTATTAAGTTCAATTCACTTAAATGTGTTCAGTTAACTTAATCAATCTGTGTTAGGACAACATGAATGAATTGTTTTGAGCGCTGCTTTTTATAGTGTACATATACACTAAAAAAGATGTTTGTTTGTTTAGACTACTGATTTAAAATGAGCAGAAACAACACAAGTTTTGACTTTGTTTCGAGATAACTTAATATTTTTATGTTTAATATACCTAAATTGGTAACAAATAATATGTAAATTTAATGTCGATTGTGTAGAACCAAAAATTTTAAGTTAAGACAAGTTTAACTTTGATTGATATATGATCACTAGAAAAGTTCACTTGATTCAACTCAAACAATTTAAAACAGCAATACTTTTGTTTACAGTGTACTTGAGTAAAATTTTTGGCTTCTCTATCCCACCACTGGTGACCCTTCAGTAAGAACAATACACCCTTTAGTTGTTTCCACTCATTTTTTGTGGTCACATGACCTCAGTCACATGGTGCGACCTCCACGATTAGCATCGAATACGCCGATTGTCTGACTGAGGTGAGTGCGTAGTGTAATGTCAAAGACATGTTAATGATGATATGAATAAATCATGTCTATGTTTATCGGACGGCCATCGGAGAACAGCGGTGGCCGTTGTTGAGATGGGACGTTTGTGTAGGAGGGCTCTTTAAAGTTGAATAGATCTGGGACGCTGGTGAGGAGATGTGGGCAGCAGGAGTGTGAGGGGTTTACATGTCTGCTTAGGGAAGAATGTGTGTTTGGGAGCGCAGAGGTCATTTGTGGTTTGCGTTTGATCAGAGTGGAGCGTTGAGAGGAGCTGCCAGTGATCGGCTGTCAGAAGAAAGGCCTCGTGAGTGGAGGCTGTTCAGTGGTTTGCCCTTGACCCTGTGTCTTTCAGAGAGTTGTCAACTGACTCCTTTGCTTTCATTCAGACTCTTTTTTTTCTGACAGACATATATCAGTTTTTTGTTGTTATTATATATGTTTTTTGACATGTCCAGCTTGAAGCTGTTGTGTTGTTTAATTAAACTCTGATTGATTGATTTAATCATATAATTTTACATTTAGAGATTCACATTTACAGTTAAAGACACAATTATTTGCCACTTTGGGAATAATTAATTATTTTTTAAGTATTAAGTGCATAATATTTCAAGTACATATTTCAAGTACAGAATATTTTACTAGTTGTTTTGCAAGATGCTAGTACTTTATTAAGCTTAAAGTACAGTTAGGTTAATTAGGCAATTCATGGTCCAAAAATATTATTTCTTAGAGGGGTTAATAATATTGACCTTAGCTGTTTTTTGTTGTTGTTAGTTCATTTGTCCGTTTGCTTACCTCAGTTATTTAATTTAATTTAATTTAATTTAATTTAATTTAATTTAATTTAATTTAATTTAATTTAATTTAATTTAATTTAATTTAATTTTATTTTATTTTATTTTATTTTATTTTATTTTATTTTATTTTAATTGTATTTTTAATTTACTTTAATTTATATTTATTTATTTTATTTTATTTTTAAATTTAATTTATTATTTTTTTATTTAAAAAATTATAGTAAATTTTACAATTTATTGCAAATCTATTTGCAAGTAAGATTTTGAATTTTATTCCTGTAAAAAATACTCCAGTAATCAATCTACAACAAATTTACAATTTACAAAAAAAGCCTAATAGTGTTTGCAAATTTCAAAATCCTCATCTTTGTTGCCAAGCAAAGCATATTTTTTATTTATTTAATTACTTGTATGTTTGCTTGACTATTTCTTGTTTTGACAAGGCAATGTGGTTGTACTTTTTTTGTTTTATTTTATTTTTTCATATAGCGCCTTTAAAAGAAGCATCTCAAATCGCTTTACATACATAAAAAAGTACAGAAGTAAAAGATGCATGCAAAAATACATGCATAAAAGATTAAACAAAACACAAAGCAATTGTAATAAAAACAAAGAAATATTTGAAAGTTTATATGATGATTTAAAAACACTCAGGGATTCTGCATTCCGAATATCAGAGGGCAGAGTATTTCACAGTTTAGATGCCAATGAAGAGAATCCCTGATCTCCATATTTTGTTTTGTTTTGTTTTGTTTTGTTTTCCTCCACTCAAAAAAAATTATAGTAATTTTACAACTTATTGCAAAATTATTGGCAAGTAACATTTCGGATATTTCCCTGTTAAAAAATACTCCAATAATCAATTTACAACCTCAAAAAAGTTTTTGCAAATTTCACAATCCTCATCTAAGTTACCAAGCCAAACATGTTTTTTATTTATTTAATTACTTGTATGTTTGCTTGGTTATTACTTGTTTTAGCAAAGCAATGTGGTTGTACAATTTAATTTTGTTTTGTTTTGTTTTGTTTAGTTTCATTTAGTTTCCTTGTATTTTCACTCAATATTTCTACAATTTGTTTGCAAATTAATTTCAAACAGCACCTTTAAAAGCAGCATCTCAAAGTGCTTTACATACATGAAAAAGTATAGAAGTAAAAGATACATACGAAAATACATGCAAAAAAAAAAAAGAAAAAAAAAAAGCAATTGTAATAATAAAAAATATTTTAAAGTTTATGTGACTATTTAAAAACACTCAGGAATCCTGCATTCCGAATATCAGAGGGCAGAGTATTTTATTTTATTTTATTTTATTTTATTTTATTTTATTTTATTTTATTTTATTTTATTTTATTTTATTTTATTTTATTTTATTTTATTTTATTTTATTTTATTTTATTTTATATCATTTAATTCTATTTCATTTCAGTTTATATTTTATAATTTCAATCTGTATTTTATTTTATTTTATTTTATATCATTTAATTCTATTTCATTTCAATTTATATTTTCAATTTCAGTTTTATTTTATTTTATTTTATGTGTTTGTTTTTATATTATTTTATGTGTTTGTTTTGTTTTATTTTTCTGTTAAAATACTTTAAAAAAGTAAAAAAAATTAAGTGTTAATGAATTGTATATTTAAATAAAATACTTTTTTTTTATTAGAATATAAAACATTATAAGAAATTCAACCTTTGGTGGCCATTAGAAAGTATTATTATTAATATTTTTTTTTTGTAAAAAGACAAATACAAAAGCAAACAGGCAATCATGTGAATGCTTTCCGAGATGGTAAATGGATGAAGGTGTCAGCAGTGCAGTAATTCCTCTGATGCTCTTGCTGTCTGATGCGTGTTGTGAGTTCATCATGGCGAGATGTCATGACGGACACGAGCAAAGGCAATTTTCAGTTTTCCGTCCCCGCTTTCCACTGTGACAGCTACTCAGTTATAGTAGAAGTAAGTCTGTCGTGCTGACACTTAAATCAGTACTGCAGACACCGATGTGGATATACCGGATATTGACTGCACTGTCAGAACAAACGCGGCTGATTTCATCACTTGCAACATGACAGACAGGTGAAGTCATAAAGATCAGATTTGAGGAAGAAAGTCTGATCTATGTCTCCGGTGAACAAAGCTTAAGTTTGCCGTATTTTTTTTTTTCTGTTTTGTTGCGTTAACCATCAAAGAAAAGGAAAAATAATGTGAAAACAAAATAAACATTTTAAAATAATGTTTTATTTATTTATTTATTTTATTATGTTTCATCTTTTGTATGTTTTTGTTTGGTTAGGGAGGTAGGGTGTTTATATATGCTAAATATGTTTGTTTTTTCTTTTTTGTTTGTGGTTAATGTTTTTGTTTTGTTTATTTCTTTTATTTGCCAATGCTCTGAAGTCGCTTTTCTCTTTATTCTTTTATTGTTCAATTGATCTTTTTTTTTGTTATATAATTGTTTTCAACAACTTATTGACCAGTTTAAGATCTCTGAATGTTGGTGAGAAATAAATACATTTTTTAGGATATTTGTGTATTTTGTCATTTTGACAAAGTCTTGTCTTCGATCCCAGTTGTAAGAGCAACAAATTATAATTTAACTTCTAGTTGATAATTTTTGGCAGAAGGTAGATTTTTCTGATGAATCATCTGTTGAACTGCATCCCAATCATCACAAATACTGCAGAAGACCTATTGGAACCCGCATGGACTCAAGATTCTCACAGAAATCAGTCAAGTTTGGTGATGGAATGATCATGGTTTGGGGTTACATTCAGTATGGGGGCGTCTAAGAGATCTGCAGAGTGGATGGCAACATCAACAGCCTGAGGTGTTAAGACATTTGTGCTGCCCATTATATTACAAACCGCAGGAGAGGGCAAATTATTCAGCTTCTCAGCGTCCACATCAAAGTTACTGAAAGCAAAAAAGGTCAAGGTGCTCCATGATTGGCCAGCCCAGTCACCAGACATGAACATTATTGAGCATGCCTGGGGTAAGATGAAGAAGGAGGCATTGAAGATGAATCCAAAGAATCTTGATGAAGTCTGGGAGTCCTGCAAGAACGCTTTCTTTGCCATTCCAGATGACTTTATTTATAAGTTATTTGAGTCATTGCAGAGATGTATGGATGCAGTCCTCCAAGCTCATGGGAGTCATACACAAAATTATTTTTCCACTGCACCATGACTTTATATTCTATACTGTACATTATTTCTGTTCAGTGACAATACTTTTGTCTAAGCAAAGTCAGACTTTACTGTCCTAATTAAATAATTAAAAATCAAGGCATGATCACATTTTATTTTGGTCTAATAAACGTAATCTAGAGGCCTTTGCCTTTAATATAAGTCACTTCTAATACCAAATGATCAACTAGAAGTCAAGTTATTACTTGTTGTTCCTAAAACTTGGATAGCCGACAAGACTTTGTTAGATAGTGTAAGATTTACAAATGATGTTTTAAACCAAACTGATACAACAGATGAGAGAGATGTGAGAGAAACAAAGGAATTGAATTGTTTATGATTTTGTGGTAAGGAAGAACAGCAACGTGTGTGTTATTGCGAAATAGGGCTGTCAGTGTTTACACATGCGGCTAATTTAAAATCTTTCACACGTTAAAGTAATTTAATGCAAATAACGCAAATTGCTGAAGCATGTAAAACTGCGTCATTAACGTAATTTATGTCATGCAATTAGACAGTCTTGGTGTGCATAAATGTATGGATTAAATGGACTTATTATGTCTACTTCTTGGATTGACTCCTAACTTCACCTTGAAAAACGGTTGCAGTAAACAGAGCTTTGTTAGAATTATTCTTTACTCTAATGGTTTACTCTGCTAGTTTTAGCAGGTGATGACCAAATAAACATGTTAAACCAGATAAACCACAATTTCACTATAGATTATTTTTAGTATTTGTATTATTTAAATGTTTTTACTTAGCAAGACATTACTATTTTATAATTGCAATTAATCACACTTTTTTTCTGGCAATTAAGTGTGAACAGTCACACCTTTTGGCTCCAATTATCATGATTAATCAGACTAAAAATATGACTAATTTCAGTAAAAAAAAATATTGTTTTTATTTTATCGTTTTTTAAAATAATATTTTAAAAATATAAATATTAAACGAGCTAATTAAACTGAAAAAGCTTATATACAATTTAGTAATAATTTTATTAAAATGCTGACTGATTTAATATAAAATAAAACATTCTAACTAATAAATGAAGTAATATAATACTGTATAAACAGTACTAAAAACACAGCTGAGAACTACTAATTTGCTTTATAAGATCACTGTCAAAATAATTTTATACATAAATAAGTAAATGAATGAGTAAATAAATAAATAAAGAGCGTTTAAATAAGATGTAAAGCTTTAATAAATAAATTAATTAATTAATCCAAGAAATAAAGAAAGATTTGACATGTATTTTGTATGTTCAGGTGGACTGTAAAAAAAAAAAAAACATCAGCCTCATTGGTCAGCTATTATATATGTGTGTGTGTGTGTGTGTGTGTATGTGTATTTCCACACGTGTGTGTATATGTTGGAGACAATCGACACCAAATGAGATGTGTCAGAAAGCAAATTGGAAATGCCAATTTCACTTACATTCAAGCGATGTGCTTCACGCCTAAACTCCGCCACTTGTTTCATGTGTAAATGAACGGCTTCCGCTGTGTAATTTAAATTTTTGAGCTCTCCCTCATGCCCTCGCTCGATTTTGCCCCCATTTCCATCTGGCTTCCTTATTTCAGTGCGACCCCTCTGTTCATCCAGAAACAGCCAGACAAATCACATTTTTCTCTGCGCGTTTGTTGGTTCTGAGTAGTTTTACTTTTTGAGACTCCTCACCTTTTTCCACATGCAATGACTGTGTTTCAATAAAGAGTTGCACCTTTTGGGGATTTTGGAAAGTTCCATTTAGATTTTGGGGGGGAAGTTCCATTTAGAATTTGGAAAAAAGTTCCATTTAGATTTTGAGGAGTTCCATTTAGATTTTGTAAAGTTCCATTTAGATTTTGGGAGGTTCCGTTTAGAAAAAACTAAAACAATGTTTGGTATTTGAATGTGACATTAGTATAAAAAGTATATCTGTAGAGTTGACAACGTTTTGTTCTTCTAAATTTTGGGAAGTTCTATTTAGAATTTCGAAAGAAGTTCCATTTTTTATATTGAAAGAAGTTCCATTTTGAATATCATTTAGATTTTGGGAAGTTCTATTTAGAATTTGGGAAATTTAATTTAGAATTTGGAAAGTTTCATTTACAGTAGATTTTGTGGAGTTCCATATACATTTTGGCAGGTTCTATTTATGGAAGTTCCATTTAGATTTTAGGAAGTTCCATTTACAATTTGGGGAGTTCCATTTAGATTTTGGCAGGTTCCATTTTGGGAAGTTCCATTTAGATTTTAGGATGTTCCATTTGGAATTTGGGAAGTTTCACTTAGATTTTGTAGAGTTCCATATAGATTTTGGGAGGTTCTATTTTGGGGAGTTCCATCTAGATTTTGGGAAGTTCCATTTAGATTTTGGGGAGTTCCATTTTGATTTTGACAGGTTCCATTTTGGGAAGTTCCTTTAAAATTTTTGGAGAGTTCCATTTAGATTTTGGGGAGTTCCATTTAGAATTTGGGAAGTTTTATTTAGGTTTTGGGAGCTCCATTTAGTAAGTAAGTAAGAAAGTAAGTAATGTGTATTTATATAGTGCAGTTTTGTGTATGGCCATACACCCAAAGCGCTTCACAATCATGAGGGGGGTCTCTCCACACCACCACCAGTGTGCAGCATCCACTTGGATGATGCGACGACAGCCAGATACACACCAGCTATAGGGGGAGTGGAGAGCCAATTTTGTGGATGGGGATTATTGGGAGGCCGGTAAGGGCCGATGGAGGGAATTTGGCCAGGACACCGGGGTTACATCCCTACTCTTTACGAGAAGTGCAATGGGATTTCTAATGACCACAGAGAGTCAGGACCTCAGTTTAACGTCTCATCTGAAAGACGGATTTTTTGGGAGTTCCATTTACATTTTGGGAGCTTCCATTTTGGGAAGTTCCATTTAGATTTTGGGAAGTTTTATTTAGATTTTGGGGAGTTCCATTTCGATTTTGGGGAGTTCCATTTAGAATTTGGGAAGTTCCATTTAGAATTTGGGAAGTTCTATTTAAATTTTGGGGAGTTCCATTTAGATTTTGGGAGGTTCTATTTTGGGAAGCTCCATTTAGATTTCGGGGAGTTCCATTTAGAATTGAGAAGTTCTATTTAGATTTTGTGGAGTTCCATTCAGATTTTGGGAGGTTTCATTTAGAAAAACTGAAACTATGTTTGGTATTTGAATGTGGCATTAGTATAAAAGTATATCTGTAGAGTTGACTGCATCTTGTTCTTTTAAATTATTTTCTCTTTGTACTCCGTACTCTACAGCAATATTCATTTTATGGATACTGTACAATGCCTAGCATAAATGAGTACATCCCTTAAATATATCTCTTTTAAATTAATATTTTCTATAAGATTCTAAAGCTAGAACTAATCTAACAAAATTACTAAATGAATGTTAGCTCATAGACAGACCAGCTGATCGACCCAACTTTATGTGTTTGTGTATCTGTGTTTGCACATTGGTGAAGAGTGGTGAACTGATAACCTTCACGGCCAATCACAGTCATTTCTGTTGAGCATGTGAACACAATAACCAATCAGAACTTGCTCAACATTGCTCAAATGTTAGCGAGAAATGGACGTTTGTAAAATTTTAACTCGATACTTTTAATAACTCTCGTACTGGAGCACACTACAGTACCTTATATGCTAGATAACCTTAAGACTAACATACTGATTCTAACATCTAAAAATTCATCTTAATTGGATACATACAGGACCTTTAACATTTATTTAATGTTTAAATAGTGTTAACACAAAAGAAGCTATTTTGAATGGAGAAAACTTTGAGTTTTGCGTGAACTATCCCTTTAATGACATCATACCCTTTTTTTATTTCACTGATTGTTTAAACTACGTTACTCCCATATTTCATGCAAAGCATCATGGGGTGTATAGAGAAGCTGGATAAGTGTGCTGGATGTCTGTCGCTGTTTATCAGCGCTCGTGAATGAGAGCGGCCGTAGAAGCGAGGCTCCTGTCAGGCTGGAGTGTTTTCACCTCCTCTCGTATTGATTTGACAGTCACACAATTGCGTGATGAGAATCCCGACTCGTCCGTCTCACTCCGCTGCGCCCTCCGTCTCACTCTCTTTTCTTCTGTCTCTCTCAAGGATGCACACTTAAATGGCAAGATTTACATGGAGCGAGATAAGCCGGCATGTTTCATTCATTGGCTGCCATTTCAGCAGGGTTCGCTTGTGTTTTTCTGAGCTCTTCTTCATCCCGTCGGCCCCCGGTTTGCATGTCAGGATCAGTGCTGTAAAACCACTGATGCAATACACAACAATATGGTCCAATCAGAGGGATGCACACTTAAACAAATCTGCGCTATAGATTTGTTGGTTGTTTTGTCTTTGGTTGTGGGGATTTGCTTTATTTTGGGGGTTGTGGTAGTGGGTAGAGAAATACAGTTGGGTTCAAGAGCGCTTTTCATGTTGTTTTGGGCCTTTTTTGTGACTTGCTGACAGATTGCGTCTAGATTTGTGATCTTTTTAGTAGCTTTATTTTTCTTTTCAAAGACAAATTTAAACTCTCAGTTCAGTCTTCAGCGATATATATGAGCAATATCACATGAGTAGCAGTGCGATATGGCTGTATATCGGCACTGATGGGTGGCATGCGTTGACTCGAGGGTGCAGGTCGAGTGCCTTAATTTCCCACCAGTGACTATATACAACCATATCACACTGCTACAAGTGCGATATTATGTTTATGCAACAGTTTGACGACATAATCATGTATATAAAAAAGAAAATCCATCAAGGAGAGTCTTAAAAACCCTTTTGTACGAGGAACTACTTTCTTCCGCCATTCATTCACATCTGCAGCTGACGTTCAGAACAACAGAAACCATTGCTGCTTTACAGTCGTCACTGTAGAGCTAGTATTTGAATGATTCTCTAGCTTAATATCTAAAGTGATGATAAAACAGGTAATTTTTGCTCACATTTTAAAATTATAAGGCTGAACGGCATGAAATGCCATCAGTCTACAGAGATTTCCCAGTATTTCTCTGTTGCAATTGGGATATCACAATAAGTAACCCTGAAAAAGCCAAAGCAAAGCAAACACTACTAGTTTCTGTGGTATAAATACAGCACTACAAAATACAAAAGAGAGAGATCGACTTAGAATGTCATTTACTTGATTTATAATGATTTGTTCAGCTGTTGTTGTTGTAGCTGTAGTTACCTTGAGAAAACACTGAGTTTTTCTTTCTCTAAGGACTGTTGCCATCCTGTAGAGCAGGGATCACCAAACTTGTTCCTGGAGGTCCGGTGTCCTGCAGATTTTAGCTCCAACCCTAATCAAACACACCTAAACAAGCTAATCAAGGTCTTACTAGGTATACTTGAAACACCCAGGCAGGTGTGTTGAGGCAAGTTGGAGCTAAACCCTGCAGGGCACTGGACCTCCAGGAACGAGATTGGTGACCCCTGCTGTAGAGTGTCCTCTGCTTGTCGTTGTATGTGGGCGGAGTAATACACAAGGGTGAAGAGGTTGTACGAGTGCTGTTATTGCAGAATATCGCATATCTATATCACATATATATCAGATACATATAGTTTTATTAGGTTCATCTTAGATCAGACAGAAAATAACACTGTAAATAAAATATACATAATATTGATATATATATATATATATATATATATATATATATATATATATATATATATATATATAAAACATGCCATAAAAATCACGCACTGATATAGTTCACCAAACAAGAATTATCAGGAAAATATAATTATACACTAAATTACTATATAAATAATAAGATAAAATATCACATATATACACACTGTAAAACTCAACAGTCAACTTTATCAAATTAAATGAGTGTAGAAGTGTACTTCATTACTTCAACTTAAAAGGAGTAAGTTCACAGTACTCGTATAGATTACGATAGATAGTAGATAGATATAGATAGTTTTTTAACTAAAATGGTTTGTAGCAATCGGTTTCCTCAAACGGTTTGAGTTGCCTTACCTTATGTTTTACAGTACTCAGTTGATTTGAGTTGTCTTCATTTATTGGGTTTTACTGTGCTCAAATTGCTTCGTTTACTCAAATGGATTTTCACAGTACTCATTAGGATTCGTTTTTGAACTTAAATGGTTTGTTGCATTCGGTTTCCTCAAACGGTTTCAGTTACCTTAACTTTTTGGGTTTTACAGTGTAAGAATAAGTCGTCTGACCAGTAAAGTTTCAAAGGCTACACTATCAGCTTGTAATTTGATTCAACATATCCTGCCAAACAGTGCTGTTGTCTTCAGCAATATTTTGCTAATTTAAAATATTTCTTTGTGTTTTTAGTCATGGAAAGGATGGCAATACATTTTAATTACTGTACTACAAATAAAACTCATATTCAAAATGGAATTTCCCACATGTAACTCCAAATGTTGGCATCATTTTAAAGCTAACTTTTGAAATTGCATTATACAGTATTGAAAAGTGTCCTAACAACACGCTACGCAACAAAATTCCAATGACAAGTAATTTGGCTGTCTGCAATGTGTCACAACAGAAACATTTAAATACCAGCCACTCATTTAAATACCAGCCACTGCACTCCCAACCAAATGGTAAGGGTTATAATCTAATTAATACATATTTAATCTATTTAACATTATTAAAAGTACATAACAGATGTCATTTACACTGAGTCACAGATCTGACTTTTATTTTCAAACCGTTTGCTAGCTAGTTTATTTTCAAGATCAAGAGCATCCAAAATGTACAGGCACTCTCTCTCTCTCTCTCTCTCTCTCTCTCTCTCTCTCTCTCTCTCTCTCTCTCTCTCTCTCTCTCTCTCGGTTTTTGGTAGCAAGAAGGCATGCCATTAGGCTTGAAATAGAAATAATTGATTCACAATTCAAAAGCATATTTCCCACATAAGCACCAAAACACATCTTATTTTAGCACATTTGGACTTTTGAACTGATTTTTTTGCACTGTAGTACAAGGGCAGGAGGAGGCGATGGACAGCATTGGTAGTGGTAATCAAAAAAAGTTGCAAGCCAGATTTAAACTCTCATTTCCTGTACATCCTCCATAACCTGAATGTTTCCAGCAATTTGTGTGTGTGTGTGTGTGTGTGTGTATGTGTGTGTTATTTTGGACCATTTTTGTCTTTTTTTTTTTATGTCAGTAGCACAATAGAGAGAGGAAGCGATAGCCTAATGGGATCGAGAAATGTCGAGAGCCTAATTCAAACTCATTTCTCCCACATTTCGGTATTTTGAGCCCTCTTTTTGTCTTTTCGGTGTATAAACACTGTCGATAGAGGACAGGTACGTGAGGATGAAAAGTGGGAGTAATCAATCTGAAAATGTTGTGTTCTCTGGTAGTACAGTGTGCCATGCTAGTTTGTGCTGTTTTTTGTCTTTTTAGTGGATAGACACACTTTAGGGTCAAAAAATGATGGTGATTACCATGGGTGTTGCTAGGCCTATTTTAGGGGGGCTATTTCTACTCAGCCCCCCTAAAACTTTTGAGATTAGCTCATAAACTGTACACTAAATTATCGCCTCAGTCCCCTTTAAATTTGATATGAAAACGGCGGCAGAATTCGGCTCCTTCCCGTCTTTTGTTTTTCATTTGATCAGCAAACCACAGCCGTGGACAGCGAGAGAACGAGGTGTGTTTATCAATAAATTGTTATAATATCTGCTTTTTTGCAGTTTGTTGATATAGATAACCTTGTATCACCTGTATCCCAATGTCATGGAGGAGCAGCCGGGTTTTCTCGGCGTTCACCTCATCAGCACAGCTCTTTCCTCCAGTGAAAAATGTAGCTTTTAACGAACATTTCGCTATTTTTATTTCAAAATGAACTACCAATATGAAACACTTTACAGTTCGTGTGGCTATAACTATACCATACAGTCTTGCACAGAAAGGATTAAACACAGGGACAGAACCACTTAGAGAATGTACTCGTTTTAACTGTCACTGAGTCACTGACAGAGATAGAAACACCAAGTGTTGTCTAGTATATAAAAAAAAAAATACTTCTTATTTTTTATCATTCAGATTGTGAAATATGTGAATTAGCCTGTAAGTTTAAACATATATATTTATATGCAAGTCATTTAATTAGAATAGTAACAGTTTATTTATTTAATACATGGAAACAAAAAATGCACTTGAATATAGAAAGTTGTTTTTACTACAGTAAACAGGTGGGCTGAGCTCATTTGGCTTATTTAGAACTCAAATGGCTGTGCCTGTCTATGTAATACAGTGGAATACTATACAACCCTACCATATTAAACAAACATTTTTAAGTGTATTACTATTAAATTATTACTTATAAATGTAATATTAGGCTATATACATATATATATATATATATATATATATATATATATATATATATATATATATATATATATATATATATATATATATATATATATATATATATATATATATAGCCTAATATTACATTTATGTATATGTTTATATATTATTATTATTATTTATTATTTTATTTTTTTTGTACCTTAAAAGGAGCTGAGCCCCCCTAAAATAAAAGTCCTAAAATCGCCCCTGGTGGTTACTAAGAAAAAGTGTGAATTAAAAACCTCTGAATCATACTAGAAACAAAAAAAAAAAAGTTTATATGAGCGCCACTAATAAATTTTGCAGTGCTTACATTAATTGAAAGTTGTTGAAGAAACTAAACTTTCCTGTTGATATTTTGTGGCATTTTTTTTAGGACTGAAATTCAGTTACATCAGCATTGAGTCATATTTGTCTTTTTTTTCCTCTCTCTCTTTCTCTCCAGTATGACTATGAAGGAAATGACATCAGCGACCTGCCTGTGGACCTCTCCGTTGTGTGGAATGGAGATTTCGTCATTGACAACCCCTACAATATCCAAGGTAAATCTCGCCTCAGTCTGACACATCCATTCCTCTATCCGCTTGTTAAGTCTGACTTCACCTGTCACAGTGTCTGGGTCCGAAAGCTGTATCAGATGGCAAAAGCGAACAACAAATGGCACTAATATACACTTACAGTGTGTTAAGCTAAACACATCAACAAATTCATATCGTACATGTGTTTGATTACTGTGCATAAATTATAATCTTTCAAATTATGGTACTTATGTTAAATAAAAATCATGTTGATGTGTATTTCCAAGAACTTAAGTTTTACATTTTAAAGGTGATTTTCGCAGTTTTTTGATTTGTTTGAACTTTCAAATTACAGATTTTCAAATAGTCGTATCTCGGCTTAATATTATCATATCCTAACAAAGTATAAAGTTGAAATCAGAATTATAAGCCCTCCTTTGAACTTGTTTTTTCAAATATTTCCAAAGTGATGTTTAACAGAGCAAGGCATTTTTCACAGTATGTCCTATAGGGCCCTATCATACACCCGGCGCAAATTAGGTGCAAAACATGTATGGCGCGATTTGTTGCTATTTTCAGACCAGCGCAACCCTAATTTTGACACTGTGCGCCATGTTGTTTAAATAGCAAATCCATTTGCACCACTTTGTGGACTTTGTTGGCGCGTTGCTATTGAGAAAATAAAATAGACCGCGCCAACTAAAAGCTGGTCTAAAGTCCAGCGCAGAGAACGTTAGTTATGCGCCTATGCGGATCCATACATTTACACATTGCTTAATACACACAGGATGTACAGCAATACACAAATATCTTTACATTTGAAAAAAAATTAAAGGATTAAAATGTTACAAAAATTATAAATTTTTACATAAATATAAAAACCACTGCCTCCATGCCTTCTTCGACTTGTGGTGGTGGGGGGGGGTTGCTTTTTTCAGCTTATTTATGAAGATTTGCAATTCTGTAATGTTAATATTATTAGCAGTATTATTCATTATATGCATATTTACATTTGTTTTAATAAAAACAAGGTTAGATTTGTCCACCTGTTGGGTTTTGGAGACGTATGCGTCACCATATGGAGCATAAGAACAGGACGTGTGTTTAAAATAAAACTCTTTTTTTGACCACACTTCATTATTATTGTTCATTTATTCGTTTGCTGGAAATTAGAACTGAAATAGCTTTGAAACAAATCTTTGCGCTTAACAAACAAAATTAATTATATAGGCTAATGGATGTCTTCAGTTGAGTGCGTATAACACAGTTTCCTCATCCATGAAAGTGAAGGAGTAAAGAGTAAAAGTAAAGTAAAGAGAAAGTAAAGACGCCGAATGGAGGAGGCTCATTCTTTATTCTCATGCTGCAGATGGTCTGTTTAACTGTTTTGTCACTAGTGAAGAGTTCAGTTTTTCCACTTACAAAGTGCGCCATGTAAATAGCAAATGCGCCATGGCCTGACGCAACTGACTCCTAAAGGGAATGGGAGATGAGACTCTGTTTGGTTTAATGCACGATATGCTCAAAACACACCAATAACTCATTAAGAGAATAAGCACAACCCTGTTAGACCTTGTGCCGTGCTGCAAACCTTATTTGTCCGTCTTTAAAATAGTAAAAGTGGATTCGGACATGCTTTTGCACCATGCGCTTTAGACTTTGCGCCTAGATCATTAAATAGAGCCCATAATTTTTTTTTTTCTGAAGAAGAAAGTCTTATTTGTTTTATTTCGGCTAGAAGCATTTTTAAATTTTTTAAAACCATTTTAAGGTTAAAATTATTAGCCCCATTAAGCATTTTTTTAAGTTGCCTAATTAACCTAGTTAAGCATTTTAATTGTACTATAAGCTGAATAATAATATCTTGAAAACTATCTGGTGAAATATTATGTACTGTCATCATGACAAAGATAAAAGAATTCAGTTATTAGAAATGAGTTGTTAAAACTATTATGTTTGAAAATATGTTGAAAAAATCATTCCTCCCTCAAACAGAAATTGCAGACAAAATATAATAGAATTCAAATTTAACAGGAGGATCAATAATTCTGGCCTCAACTGTACATACTTAGTTATTCAGATTTCAGATAATACCTAGATCTCAATTTCCAAAAATGTACACTTATAACCAGGGCTTGACCTTAACACCCGCCAGCCTGCCAAATGCAGGTAGATTTCAGCTGTGGCGGGTAGACAGCCACCGCCACTAGCCGCTTTGACTGGTTGAAAATAATTTTTAAAAATTGTAGTTTTAAAAGCAGGGTTCGACAATAAGGATCGCCCAATATTCGTGCAAATGTGATCTTAGAATCGAGAAGCAGCACGACTGACAAAAATATTTGTGCTCGCACGAGCTAAAGAAAGCAGGTGAATACCAAATGAGAGGATGATCACTCGTGCTAACAGCTGATGTAATGCGCGCCACTGTTTAAAACGTGTGCGCTCCTGTTTCCTTGCGTGAAGCCACCATGCGTACAAAAAACGCAACTGGTGCGATCAGTTCTCTTTCAAATAGACTTGACAAAAAGTTATGCTCATGCACCCCCAGTCTTGTTACTTTCAAGAGCTCCAGATTTGTCTTTTTGTAAGCAGCACTGGTTGCTTTCGCTTTGACCATTCTTTGAACAGATATTAATTGGCCTAACGTTAATCATGTGCACGTGATCATCCTTTCATTATCACACACGCTGTTTTTCAACTGCTTGCTTTTGCTTGCAGTTATTTTTGTTAATATGGTTTAATTTGTTAAGTTTAATTGTTTTTATAGGAGATTAACTCTCCATTTATGTGTAGTTAACTGGTGATCTGGGAACTTTAGCCAGGGCAGATTACTGTGCATATTTTTGATACATGACAATAGTTCTTCTTTTTTTTTTTTTTTAAAGAAATGTTTTGTTAAATAAAAAGTATAGTATACAGCTATATTTTGCTATATGCTGCTTGTTTTGACACATTATTTAAAATTTGTGGCTAAGAAATAATTATTTATTTATTTTTGGTGTGGTCAGAGATAAATTTGGTAAATCCTTAATTGTGAGCCCTGGAAAGTCATGTGAAATAAAAACTAATTGCACTGTGACACTATGAAACTACAACCCATTTGATCATGCTCATTTAGCAAGGTCATACACAACACACAATAAGTGAAATGAATGAGGACACATGCGGACATAACACATAATTTAGTTTAAATCAAATTTTAGCATGACAAGTCAAATTGTATGTTATTTTCCTAACAACAAAATTGTGGCTAGTGAAAATGGCGAGTGGCTAGTAATGTTGGAAAACAAATAGCCATAGTGGCTGGTGATCAAAAAAATGAATGTCAAGCCCTGCTTATAACTGATTTTATAATAGAGTGTCATAAATGTCACAACTTAAAAAGCCTATAGTCACTTTTTTTTGTCAGATCCAGGGTGTCTGTGAGGATGAATTAAGGCTGTTTTATGCCTTGCTTCTTTCAGTCCAGCTCATCTGGTAATTCCTCAGCACATCTCTGCAATACAATACAAAAACACGTTATTCAGAATTCATGAAAAGGACATCTGGTAAGAAAGTTCGCGTCTCAGACTGACTCTCCAAATAACTCCGAATGAGTGCTTTTGGTGATGCTGGATCCAGTCCGGGTCCATTTGTTACTAACATTTCAAGTGTCAGGGCCTGTAAAGAGCTGTTTAGAGAGAGTTGTGAGTGAATGGTGACTCTGGAGGGTCATCCAATAGAGCGGCACACCTGGGCCAAATCAAGCTCTCGCAGCACATTGAGTGATGTAACACGCTGCGCTTTTTGCCGCCTTATTTTTCTCATCTCGTCGCTGTCGGCAACATGTGAAAAATGGTACAGGATGGAGAAGGTGGGAAATCATGGAGACGTGTTCGGATACTGTGTTTTTGTAACAGTAAGATGCTGTCTTGGTCAGTTGACAGCAAAGACAATAATTATTTTCTTAATAAGCTCTTTTATTGTTTTTATATGCACTCATAGTTTGGGTTAATAAGTTTGGGTTAATAATAGTTTGTTTGAAAATACTAAAATGAATAAAAATGACAGTAAGTATATTTGTCACAAGATTTCTGTATATAAATAGCAGTGATACTACTACTACTACTACTACTACTACTACTACTACTACTAATAATAATAATAATAATATTAATAATAATAATAATAATAATAATAATAATAATAATAATAATAATAAAAATAATAATAAAATAAGTAAATAAACATTTAAATAATACAATAAAAATTTAATAAAAACTATTATTATTATTATTATTATTATTATTATTATTATTATTATTATTATTATTATTATTAATATTATTATTATTATTATTATGTGTAGTAGTAGAAGTTGTGGTAGTAGTAATAGTAATATTATTATTATTATTATTATTATTATTATTATTATTATTATTATTGTATTTTATTTTATTTTATTTTATTTTTATTTTTTTTATAAAATTTAAAATAATAAAATAAAAACATTCATTTTTATTATTCATTTTTTTTTCAGCTTAGTCCCTTTATTAATCAGGGGTCGCCACAGTGGAATAAACCATCAACTTATCCAGCATATGTTTTACACAGCGGATGCTCTTCCAGCTGCAACCCAGTACTGGGAAGTTATTATTATTATTATTATTATTATTATTATTATTATTATTATTATTATTATTATTATTATTATTATTATTATTATTATTATTATTTTATTATTATAAAATTAAATACAATTTAAAATAATAAAATAAAAACTGTTGTTGTTGTTATTATTATTATTATTATTGTTATTATTATTTATTTTTTATTATTAGTGTAAAATTAAATGAAGTTTTAAAATAATAAAATAAATACTGTTATTAATATGTATTAAATAATATTATTATTAGTACTATTATTATTATTATTATAAAATTAAATCAAATTAAAAATAATAAAATAAACTGTTATTATTATTATTATTATTATTTATATCATTTATTTTTTTATTGTTATTATAAAATTTTATTTAAATACAATTAAAAATAATAAAATAAAAACTGTTATCATTATTATTTATTTATTTAAACTTTTTGTTAATATTATAAAAAAAAAAACTGTTGTACTGTTGTGTATTACTGGCCTAAACATTTTGATTATAGGTATACAAAAAATACATACATCTATTTTTATACAATTATGTAAATGTACTTGTTGATAAATTTGTTGCATATAATTTTTTGCTGAACTGTTATTTATCAAAATATGTTGTTTGAAAACAATTCTACAGTCAAACTAATTTGTTTTATGCTAAGATGCTATATTTCTGCACTATATTTCTCTCTCTCTCCTTCTCTCTCTTCTCTCTCTCTCCCTCTCTCTCCTCTCTCTTCGATCTCGGCTCTCCTCTCCTCTCTCGGCTCTCTCTCTCTCCTCATCTCTCTCTCTCTCTCTCTCTCTCTCTCTCTCTCTCTCTCTCCTCTCCTCGTCTCTCATCTCTCTCTCTCTCTCTCTCAGCAACAACTTATAGCGTTTAGTCTCACCACACTGTCAGAGAAAAAGCCCAGCTTTGCCCCGCTGAAAAGTGGAAATGTTAATGTAATTAAATCATTCATTTGGTTCAGTTTAATTAGCGCAGCGCTACTTTTAAGCTTAGCCGTGGCTAATCAGATTAGCATGAGGCTGAGACGGATGGTTACGCGTCTCTTTTGAAGTCCGCCAGCAGTCAGAAACGCAACAACATTCACTCGGGCCCCTGAAGCTCCAGGGGCCCTGCAAAATCTGCCATCTTTCTCTCCGCAATGGGAATTTAACATCTGTAATTCGCTAATTGTTAGCTGTAGCTGAGGTGATACCTTTGTGTCATGCATCATTTTATTTTAATCTCTCTTTCTGTAAGTTCACTGTTAAGGGCAACTAGTTTAACATTTTAGATTCAAAATGCAGTAGATGTGCTTTCTGTTTATTAACAACAACCAGTGGTGTTTAGTTGTTTAGATTTAAATAATTTGTTTAACTTACTATTTAATTTGCTTAACTTACCATAGTATTTTTTATTTAAATATCTTAAAATGACCTTGTAAATAACATTTTGGAATCACTTTATTTTAATGGTCTCTTTAACGCATTTTGTTGAATTTAAGTTACACTGAACCCACATGCCAACTAGTTCTCAATAGATTATAAGTAGACTGTTAAAGTTGGGGTTAGATCACATGTACTTGCTAAGTTTCTTATAGTCAGTTAAATGTCTGTTGAAGGTGCTGTATTAGTAGATATTAAGCAGACAGTCGACTAATACTCAAATGAGAATTAATAGGCATGTAGTTAGTCAGCAAAATGTGAAATAGGGACCATCAAAATAAAGTGTTAACGACATTTTATGCAGTGTTTAAATCATACTCTGAATGTTAGACTGATTATGTTTTTGGAAATATTAAATATTATAAAACTAATCTTGTTTTCAATTTATCTTAAACAATTCTGACCCCACAGTTATATAAATCTAGCTTTAAGCACAAGTTTACTTAATTTTGATGATTTTTTTTAGAGAACATGACTTAAAAGTTTTGTACATGTATTCAGAAGAAAACCTGAAAAATAAATCTGTAACATCATAAGCATTCATAAGTAACTTAGAATTGTTATTTTATTAACAACATTAATAAATTACTCAATAATAATAATACATTTTATGCAATTTATTATGTATTATAAAAATCCCCCCTTTGAAATGTGTATTCTTTGAAAAATACTTAATTATTTTAAAATATGTATAAATATTTAAAAACTATGTTTAACAGAGATAATATTTGTAACATTTTTTTTAACATAATAGTTTTAGTAACTTACAGTAATAATTTTTGTTTTTACCATGATGATTGACAGTAAGTAATATTTTTCTCATAATATTGACCTTAAAATAGTTTTTAAATAATTTAAAAACAGCTTTTACTCCAGCCAAACAGCAACAAATAAATAAGACTTTCTCTAGAAGAAATAAATAAACACTACTGGTCAAATGTTAAGGGTCAGCACTTAAGTAACCGGAGGGCTAACAATTTTGACTTCTGTATTCAATGTTCAATTTTGAAATGCATATATATATATATATATATATATATATATATATATATACACACAGTCGAAGTCAGAATTATTACCCCCTCCCCCTGATTTATTAGCCCCCCTGATTGTTTATTTTCCCCCCAATTTCTGTTTAACAGAGAGATTTTTTCAACACATTTCTAAACATAATAGTTTTAACACTCATCTCTAATAACTGATTTATTTTATCCTTGCCATGACGACAGTAAATAATATTTGACTAGATGTTTTTCAAGACACTTCTATACAGCTTAAAGTGACATTTAAAGGCTTAACTAGGTTAAATAGGTTAACTAGACAGGTTAGGGTAATTAGGCAAGTTATTGTATAATGATGGTTTGTTCTGTAGACTATCAAAATAAATATAGCTTAAAGGGGCTAATAATATTGACCTTAAAATGTTTTATACTTTAACTGTATATAATAATATTTATATACATATAAATTGTATATGTATATATGTTATTTACGAAAGTAAATATATGAAATAAATAAAATGAGATTTTATATTTACAGTTGAAGTCAGAATTATTAGCCGCCCTTTGAATTTTTTTTTTTTTTTTTTTTTTTTTATATTTCTCAAATGTTTAACAGAGCAAGGGAATTTTCACAGTATGTCTGATAATGTTTTTTTCTTCTGGAGAAAGTCTTATTTGTTTTATTTAAGCAAGAATAAAAGCAGTCTTTAATTTTTTTAAAAACATTTTAAAGTCAAAATTATTAGCCCCTTTAAGCTATATATTTTTTCGAAAGTCTACAGAACAAACCATTGTTATACAATAACTTGCCTAATTACCCTAACCTGCCTAAATAACCTAATTAACCTAGTTAAGCCTTTAAATGTCACTTTAAGCTGTATAGAAGTGAAAAATATCTAGTCAAATATTATTTACTGTCATGGCAAAGAAGTTATTAGAAATGAGTTATTAAAACTATTATGTTTAGAAATGTGTTGAAAAAAATCTTCTCTCTATTAAACAGAAATTGGGGGAAAAATAAACAGGGGGGCTAATAATTCAGGGGGGTTAATAATTCTGACTTCAACTGTATATGGGTGTGTTTATGCATATTACTGTTGGTGAACTCGCAACTAAAACATAATTATGCAAAGCAATTATAAAAGCAACATCATTATAAAAAGACACTGATATAAAAAATTCTCATTTATTAAGCCTAATGATCACAATAAACACTTGTTGAGTGCAGTAATAGAGTTCATTAGCTCAACTGTAGACAGTTTGCGGTTGCCAGGCAACATGGCAGATGAATAAAGCTTCTCATGTGCTGCTCGGTCACAGGTTTTGTCCTCTGCTCTGCACACTCATTTATTTATTTCTCCCCTGTGTTTCTCCTCAGCGCACCTGTACAAGTGTTTCGCCATGCGGGACAGCTGCGGGATGTGTCTGAAAGCAGACCCGCGCTTTGACTGCGGCTGGTGTGTTCAGGAGAAGAAGTGCTCGCTCAGACAGGAATGTGCTCCTCCAGAGAGCAGCTGGATGAACCCCAGCGCAGGAAACAGTCGCTGCGCTCACCCTAAAATCAACAAGGTAACACCCGCTCCAGCTCTGACACAGACCAGTTATCACATTCACTATTTACAAAACTGTCAAACACACACACATACACACTTTTTTCTTGTGTGAGCTTTTAACAGGTGTTGTTTGTGCAGAGCGGGGTTTCTTTGTGGCTTGTGTTTAGAAAAGGGTCAAGGTTTTCTGTATGGATGTGTGGTTCTTTTGAATGGAATTCTTTTTTACATGTATATGTTTTGATTGATGTCTGTCTTTTGGGTATCATCAGTATGAAGGAACCTCAAGGTTTTTTTTGTTTTATTTTTTTTGTTATTGTTGTTTTTGTTTGTTTTTTCCCTCTGTGCACCAGTATTTGGTTATGTAAAATAATAAGTGAAATTTCTGGATTTGAGCTCTGTTGACCACATTAGTGATTTATGATCACAAAATAATGCCCAAAAAAAACAATAATGAACACAAATAATCATAATAGTATATAATAATAACAAATAAATAAATAAATGATGTAATGCAAGTAAAATATTATATATATATATATATATATATATATATATATATATATATATATATATATATATATATATATATATATATATATATATATATTATATACATACAGTTGAAGTCAGAATTATTAGCCCCCCTTTTGAATTTTTTTTTTCTTTTTTAAATATTTCCCAAATAATGTTTAACAGAGCAGGAAAATTTTCACAGTATGTCTGATAATGTTTTTCTTCTGAAGAAAGTCTTATTTGTTTTATTTCGACTACAGTAG
This sequence comes from Danio kyathit, assembly GCA_903798195.1. Taxonomy (NCBI): domain Eukaryota; kingdom Metazoa; phylum Chordata; class Actinopteri; order Cypriniformes; family Danionidae; genus Danio; species Danio kyathit. Next base: position 39,005,199 of record LR812541.1, read on the forward strand.
AATAGAAGTTTTTAATTTTTTAAAAGCCATTTTAAGGACAAAATTATTAGCCCCTTTAAGCTATTTTTTTTTTTTTTTTTGATAGTCTACAGAACAAACTGTCGTTAGTGCCTAGCCTAGTGGTTAGTGCGTCGACACATAGCACCCAGGTGCTCGCGACGACCCGAGTTCGATTCCTGGCTTGAGGTCCTTTGCCGATCCTTCCCCTATCTCTGCTCCCCACACTTTCCTGTCTGTAAATCTTCACTGTCCTATCCATAAAGGTGAAAACCCCTAAAAAAATATTATTAAAGAAATTAGTTATTAAAACTATTATGATTAGAAATGTGTTGAAATAATCTTTTCTCTGTTAAACAGAAATTGGGGGAAAAAAAATAAACAGGGGGGCTTCTTACTTCAACTGTGTGTGTATATATATATATATATATATATATATATATATATATATATATATATATATATATATATATATATATATATATATATATATATATATATATATGTATATATATATATATATATATATATATATATATATATATATATATATATATATATATATATATATATATATATATGTATATATATGTATATATATATATATATATATATATATATATATATATATAAATATAAATATATATAAATAAAATAGTTCAATTGTTTTTAATTCAATATTCAAAATAAATGATAAATTGCAAGTAAAATTATATATATATACATACATACATTTATTAATATGTATTTATTTTACTTGCAATTTATCATTTATTTATTTGTAGTTATTATTTTTTTAATAAACTAAACACATTATTAATATTATTAGTGGTAGTAGTATAAAACAGTCTAAAGTTTTTTTTTTTATCTATGGTTTTGAAAAAACTTATGCTTACCAATATAAAATGCAATAAAATCAGTAATATTGTGAGTATAAAAAAAAATACAAATAAAATAAGTTAATTTTAAAATGTAATATTCAATGCTAAATTTCCATGATTAATACTCCAGGTTTTATTGTTGCATGGTCTTTAGAAAATATCATTATATGCTGATTTGTTATTAAACTCATTATCGCCACTTTCAAAACTATAATTAATAATAATAACAACAATAATAATAACAACAACAACAAAAATAATAATAATAATAATAATAATCACCTCAAAAATAAAACATTACACATAGAATAAATAATAATTATTTTTGTTTGTTTGTTTTTATTTTTAGTTGAACTACCGAGTATTTTAATGTTTACATTTTTGCCTCATTTGTTTCCGCTTTAGGTTCCTCAGTGTAAACCACATTTTTGAGTTTATTTTTATTTATTTATTTATTTATTTAAGGCATTCCTAATAAGCTTATAAACATACTTTGTTTATGTCTCAACTACTGTAAAGCTTAACATTATAACCTCAATATTCCTTTAAAACGGTAAAGTGTGCACTGTGTCCAGTTTAACGCCATACATGCTACACACATTGCTTATCAGTATATTTGAAGTGATTTTCATGTGTTTTATCCCTCGTCATAGAATATTTATTCCATCCAAACATACGTTTACATTCTGCATGCTAACCATTCTCATTTTCCATAACACTGACACTCTTATTCTTAGAAAAACAAACAAACAAACAAAAAACAATAAACCTCCATCTTGCGTTTTTCACAGTGGCCCTGCCAAACAAATCTCTGGCTGTGCTTTTATTGCCGTGCAGCGGTGGATTGATGCTAATATACTGCGGTGTGCCAGTGCTGGCAGCTGGCAGTCGCAGAGACAGCGGCGGCGCTCAGTAAGATTAGCCCCTGATACTGGGTAATTGCCAGTGGCACAGTTGCTAATCCGTTAGCTCATGCCTGTCTCTCTGCTTACTTATCGCTATATAACCAGAGCTGAAAAGCTTGAATGAAGAAAAAGCGGAAAAGGAAGAGGTGCAGACAAAGAAAGGGAGCGACGTATGCTTGTTTTCTGTTCAGAATCAGTTGTATGCTAGCTAAAAAAGATGCTGCGTTCCACACAATTCCTTCATGTTGTCCCAACACAAATTGTTAAGTTAGCTTAATCGTTTTGACAAATTTAGGTTGATTGAACATAAAACAATTAAGTTGTCCCCAAAAAAGCCTTAAGAATTGTGTTGTTTCAACTTATTTTAAATAAGTAGTTTGAACAAGCAGCAAAAGTCTTTTTTTGAGTGTAGCATGACCAAATTTAAGCGGCTCTTGACTAGCTTTTCTCCTCACTGTAGTACACAAATTAGATAAGATGCCATTTGGACATAAGACGCTATTGTATGCGACCAAACATAACATTATTCTCATTCTTGTGTACTCTAAATATATATTCAGGGTTCCCACTTTAAGCCAAATGTCACATTCCTTGACTCTTCCCTGACTTTTACCAACTAAAAATGAAAAATTAATGATGCTGTCGTGTTTATATGTTAATAATATAAAATTAAAATAATATGGTTAAAAAACTAACGATATTAAAATGTTTTTAGCTTGAATATCATTTTGCATGACTTTAATAGACACCATGAGAACAACAATGGATAATTTACCTCAGATATAAAAAGAAAAACCTCAGATGTACTTACTTTTTCATGGTTGCAAAGCAGTGTAAGTTTTGACAGCAAATTTTGATTTAGTTTTAGTCTTTGTCTTTTGACTAAAATTCCATTTAAGTTTTAGTCAAATTTTAGTCTTCTGAATCATTTTAGTTTTAGTCTAGTTGTAGTCAACTAAATCTACTCGTATGATGATGTAATCGCATCCCGCGTCTACTGTGGATCAGTTACTATTCAAATGTGTGTGTGCCTCATGCATCACACACCAAGATTAATTCTGATTGGATATTTTCCAAAAATTGTCCTCCAATCACATTCTTGTGTCATTTTTATTAGTCTACAAAAATGTCAGTACATTTTTATTACAGTTGTAGTCAACACTTAAAGGGGAAATGAAGCACTCAGTCAAGTTTACCTTATTTTGTACATTTTATTCCACTTTAATGAAATATAATAAACAAACTCGATTAATGTAACCATTTAGCAGAAAACGGCATGTTTTACTGTAGATTTTAGACCTAGGGCGCCGCCATCTTGGAATATCGATGTCTCTGACGTCACGGGGTTGGTTTGCGGTGATAAGCTGAACGGACACAATAGAAGTAAAGGAGTGAACGCGGAGACTGGACAGCCTAATTTAACCCAATGCGTGAAGTTGTGGGCGTGGAGCTGCTGCAAATACAAGCATCAGATGTGTGTCTAATATAAAAGTATATAAATGTATTCTATTTTTCTTTTTTCCTCCTTTAATCACCGATCATTTGATGCGCTTTGATTCATTCTCTGTATTACTCTGCCTGACTGCCTGTCTGGGTTTCAAACGTGACTGTAACGGACTAAACACGGACACTGAACAGCTTAATTTAACCCAATGCATGAAGTTGTGGATGTGCATCACAGAGCTGGTGAAAACACAACAAATACAAGCATTTAAGTGTCTTGAGTTGTGTATTTTTCTTTTGCTAATACCTCTCGTTTGATGCGCTGTGATCAACTCTTTCACGCTGCTCCAGCACTGCCTGACGAGGGGATTTACATTCAGACTAATGCAATGATTTAAATCATACATGACTTCATGCTTTACTAAGTCACGTCTGTCTGGATTGTCAAGACATATTCCCTCTTCAAGTCCATAGACTCGATCTCTCAACATGTATGAAGGATAAAAACCTGCCATAAGAAACACCGCGCTGATCTGACTTTGGTTTAAACACGAGCAGAGGCGAGGGGGTGTAGCGGTGAAAAGTGAAAGAACCCGCCCCCATGACGTCAGTAATGATTCACTCTCCCAATACTGTGGTTTTCAACTAGGTCCGGTGTAAGCGTCATGGGGCGGGTACTTCACTTTTCACTGCTACACCCCTCGCCTCTGCTCGTGTTTAAACCAAACTCAGATCAGCGCGGTGTTTTCTTATGGCAGGTTTTATCCTTCATACATGTTGAGAGATCGAGTCTATGGACTTGAAGAGGGAATATGTCTTGACAATCCAGACAGACGTGACTTAGTAAAGCATGAAGTCATGTATGATTTAAATCATTGCATTAGTCTGAATGTAAATCCCTCGTCAGGCAGTGCTGGAGCAGCGTGAAAGAGTTGACCACAGCGCATCAAACGAGAGGTATTAGCAAAAGAAAAATACACAACTCAGACACTTAAATGCTTGTATTTGTTGTGTTTTCACCAGCTCTGTGATGCACATCCACAACTTCATGCATTGGGTTAAATTAAGCTGTTCAGTGTCCGTGTTTAGTCCGTTACAGTCACGTTTGAAACCCAGACAGGCAGTCAGGCAGAGTAATACAGAGAGTGAATCAAAGCGCATCAAATGATCGGTGATTAAAGGAGGAAAAAAGGAAAGTAGAATACATTTATATACTTTTATATTAGACACACATCTGATGCTTGTATTTGCAGCAGCTCCACGCCCACAACTTCACGCATTGGGTTAAATTAGGCTGTCCAGTCTCCGCGTTCACTCCTTTACTTCTATTGTGTCCGTTCAGCTTATCACCGCAAACCAACCCCGTGACGTCAGAGACATCGATATTCCAAGATGGCGGCGCCCTAGGTCTAAAATCTACAGTAAAACATGCCGTTTTCTGCTAAATGGTTACATTAATCGAGTTTGTTTATTATATTTTCATTAAAGTGGAATAAAATGTACAAAATAAGGTAAACTTGACTGAGTGCTTCATTTCCCCTTTAATTTTTATTTAGTTTTTTGTCTAGTTTTCGTCGATAGAAACTTGTTCATCATGATAATTATGAAGAAAGTTTTTCGTCAACAAAGTTAACATTGCTGCACAGTGATTCCTCTTTTCAAAAGCTGTTTTACAAACTTATATATAGTTTAGAAATATATATTTACAAACTATATTTAGTTTTTTCTGTCATCTGCATTTTAACATTGTCTTTGAAATGGTCATTTTGAAGCCAAAGCTCCTAAAGTTTATATTAACCTAGCATGTTAGTTGTAGTTATTACATGGCTATATCTTGTTCTTTCCAGATAGCTGCTAAGACTAATAACACAGACTCATACGGGTACTTTGAATCATAGGCCGTCATTGAATTGTCCTTATAATATAAATATGTAATGTATCTGAACCTCCAGGATTTTGTAAATTCAGGTCATTTTTTTTTTACAAAGAATTGTACAAATTATCAAGCAAATGTCGCATCTATTTCAAATTGCCGCAGATTTCCCACATGTTTTAGACAGTCGGGACACTGTTCAAATTCCTGCCAAGACAAAGAGTGACATTGCATAGTTTAAAAAAATTAATAAAGAATTAAGTTTTGTACATTTGTGTATATTTTCACAGCAAAACAATAAAAGAAAGGCCTCCAATTTTGCAAAAAAACTCACCATATTATTATTTTAGTCACAGAAAATCTGATTTGTTTTTACACAAAATCGTGGAGGGACAGATATATAATATAATATACCTTTGGACACCAAGTCTGATTTTAATTGATACAAAAAATACAGTTCAAAACAAAGAGTGAAATATGAAACATTTGAATAGCTTTTTGATGTTTCACTCCATTTTAAAATTACGTTTATTTTTATTTTACTAGGCAAATCCAATTAGAACCACTCATATAAGGCATTTTCTAACACATGTAAACAATATCACTCTACTAATTGTATTGTACATAAATCATCTAAACATTTGCATATTATTCAATGAATTTACTAAAATCAATGTAAAAATGTAATAAATCTATATTTTACACATATCTATCTAGTAGATAGATACAGTAAGTAAATATACACTTTACAATCCAACAGTCAACTTTATCATATGAAATCAGTGTAGTTAACTCAAAATTTACTGAACATTAATTCTACTCATTTGAAAAGAGTTTTGAACTCTGTGTTGAAGGTAATGAGTTAAATACTTCATTACTTCAACTTAAATGGAGTAAGTTCACAGTACTCATATAGATAATTTTTTTTTAACTCAAATGGTTTGTAGCAATTTGTTTCCTCAAACGGTTTGAGTTGTCTTAACTTATTAGGTTTTACAGTATTCAGTTGGTTTGAGTTCTCTTTATTTATTGGGTTTTACTGTGCTCAAATTACTTTATTTACCCAAATTGATTAAGTTCACAGTACTCATTAGTATTAGTTTTTGAACTTAAATGGTTTGTAGCAATCAGTTTCCTCAAATGGTTTGAGTTACCTTAACTTTTTGGGTTTTACAGTGTATAGATTAAATAATATGCTAAATAATACGCAGATTTCCCAAATTTCATTTGGGCCTACTTATCAATCTAGAACCAGTGCCAAAATCTAAAATGAAGGGAGAAACTTAAAAGAAGATATGTTATATTAATCATTAATGAGGCAACGTATGGTTGTTTTTTGTTCTCATGGAATCAGCTGCTGAGAACAGTCGTACGATAGCATCGTTTGACCACATTTGTTTTTATTGACTGGTTTTTTCCTCCTCTGTAGTCCTTAAATCAGATTAGATGCCATCAAATGTATTTTTTTTCTAGCATGTCTTGTGACACATCTAACATCACTGGATTTCATTTAAGATTTGCAGGGTACAAAAATAATACAGTCAATGACAGAAGTACACTTAATGCACGTAATGTGTTCAATCCTGCTGAACTCTGCGAAACAGTAACAGGAGGCTGCGCTTTCATCATAGACTGGTTTTTTGGACATTTGCGCTACGGCTCTGATGTTATTAGAGAGACTAGTGAACGGTGTCCAAAATAAACACTCGCCAAATGTGAGCAAAATTGCCTTTGGTGAGTAAATAAAAAGGGAGTTGGTCGCCAGTTGGCCCAGTATTAGGCACTGTGGCAATAAATGGTTTAAATCTAATTGCGAGAAATCATAATTTAATAGTTAGCATTGCAAATCAAACCTCCAACTAAATGATAATGCCTCATGGTGGCGTGAAAACATCAGTGTTAAGTATTTAAATTCTGTTCTTTTTTCTTCCTTGTTGTTTTTATTTCTTATGCTTGTATTTGATTTTTCTTTTATACTTGTTTATGTAAAGCACTTTACATTATCATTGTGTATGAAATGTGCTATATAAATACACTTGCCTATTACTGTTTATATGTGAAAAAACTACTATAGTAATTTGTAAGATATACCGTAGTGTTTTTGATCCATTCTGTAGTGAAGTACTTGAATTAATCTGTTGTAATCTGTAACACAAGAACTACAGTATAAACAAATGACCCAATACTGTAGTTTTCTACAACTGTAGGTTGTTATACTGCAATGCACCAAATTTTACTGTAGTAAAAACTAAAGTATACTACTCTTATTCCGTTTATCAGTTCCCTGTTAGCCATAAAATTCGTTAACAAAGAGTTGTAAATGCTGTAATATCTACATTATAGTACACTTTACTATAGTATAGTTCAAAAACACTGTAATATTTGCTATGAATTAGTTTTGCATTCATATTTAATAATAATTTTGGGTATTAATAGATTTAATCAATTACCTATTATGTTTGCTTTCAGTTACTCATTATTTTAATTAACTATTTAACCCTCCGAGGTTGCCAGATTACGGTGGCATGATTAGCATCTCTTTGCTTATCAATGCCAAAGACACTAAGATTACTCTGTTGATTTTGGTCACACACACATAAGTATTGTACACCATTTGAATCGGTTAGGTTAGGTGTTTACTTTTTTGTGTGCACCTGCAATAACAACAAAAGTGTGTGCTTTTGCAAAATAAGAAAAATAAATGGTGTGCGCGTTTTTTCTTTTGTTTCTCCATGAACTGTTTTTAGAAACGCTTCACTAGAATGAACTGAAACTCCAACACAATCTCACGGCAATTTGTAACTTTTTGATTTAGTGGCTAATTCATACGATCTCATTCGTACAATTTAGAATGATTTGCTCATCACCCAATGACGGTTGGGTTTAGGGGCGAGGTTGGGTGCCAGACCTCCTTTTTAAAATCGTACATTTTTGTATGACTAAACTCGTACAAATTTGTACGAATTGGCCACTAAACTGACAAACATAAAATACTTTCGTTTTCTCGTGAGATCAGGCAGGAAACTCCGAAAACAAGACACACAGACATGACATACAGTATATCCATAGAAAGCTTGAAGTGTCTACTTTTAAATGCAGTAGGTCATGTTGAAAACAAATATTGTTTGATAAAGTAATCAGTAGAGTTGGGGTCGAGTCCACCCTTGTCGAGTCCAAGTCAAGACCAAGTGCTTAACCAGTCGAGTACAAGTCCAAGTCCGAGTCTAAAAGAGGTCGAGTCGGACCTGAGTCCGAGTCCTTAACATTCGAATCCGACCGAGTCCAGACAGTCATAAAACTCATTCATTAATTTTCTTTTGGCTTAGTCCCTTATTTATCAGGGGTCGCCACAGCCGAATGAACCGCCAACTAGTCCAGCATATGTTTTATGCAGAGGATGCCCTTCCAGCCGCAACCCATTCACTCTCATTCACACACACACACACACACACACACACACACACACTCATACACTATGTCCATTTTAGTTAATTCAATTCCCCTATAGCACATGTGTTTGGACTGTGGGGGAAACCGGAGCACCCGGAGGAAACCCACGCAAACATAGGGAAAACATGCAAACTCCACACAGAATCACTCCTGGCCCAGTTGGGAACCAGCCCTGAGCCATGGTGCCACCTAAGTTAAAAATTTTTAAATAATAATAATAAAATAATAATAATAAATCAAATAAAAAATTTTAATTAACAATTAAACTGTTAAATTAATATTTAAAACTTTTGATACATTTTTACAAAATGCCTTGTAATTTTTTGTTAGCTTGCTTTTAAAAATAGAACTTTTATTAGTTTACAAGACTTGCACTTTTGACTTTTTACTCATGCCACTTTCTCACATTTCTTCTGCTTAAATTACGCTTGCATTACCAAGGCAACAATGCATTTTTATTAACATTAATTCCAGAGAACTCTGTTATCAACCCCAGTGTGGAAAATGAAACCATATTCATGCCGACTGACCCAGATCTGCACAGAAGATAAAGGTTCAGCAAAGAGAGACCATTCGACTTCGCTCTTGTCTTAACAGGGAATTAACAGTCAGAAGAAATTTAATCTAAACAAACAAAGAGTGAATAAATAGCAGGGGCGATTGGGTGCGAAATAAAACCCAGCAGGAGTGAGACTGAAAAAACAGTCCAGTGCAGATTTCTAGGCTGATGATCTGGGTCCGCCTGTTAGCGATAGCCTAAAACAGGGCTTCTCAATGTCTATATTAAAAGGTCCAAATCTGAATTTTTATTAAGGTCAAAGGTACGAAACAATGGATATTACATAACTTGTTTTTATAAGATGCATCACAGGCAGTACGGTGGCGCAGTGGGTAGCATGCTTTTGCAAAATAAGGGGAAAAAAATGGTGTGCGCGTTCTTTCTTTTGTCTCTCCATGAACTGTTTTTAGTAAACTCCAACACAATCTCACGGCAATTCGTAACTTTTTGATTTAGTGGGTAATTCGTACAATCTCATTCGTACAATTTAGTACGATTTGCTCATCACCCAATGACGGTTGGGTTTTAGGGGCGGGGTTGGGTGCCATGCCTCCCTTTTAATATCGTACATTTTTGTACGACTAAACTCGTACAAATTCGGACCAATTAGCCACTAAACTGACAAAACGTGAAATACTTAGGTTTTCTCGTGAGATCAGGCAGGAAAATGCGAAAACAAAACACACAGACATGACATACAGTATATCTATAGAAAGCTTGAAGTGTCTACTTTTAATGTTGAAAACAAATATTGTTTGATAAAGTAATCAGTATGAAACCAACACTATGTCTAGTTTCTCAGTCTGAGCTCATTATTGTTAATACGACCATGCCCACGAGCTACTTTGTTATTACGATCGTCCATGTGGGATGCGTGCAACATGTAAACTGGGGTCAGAAAAAACTGCGTCATCTCCACGAATACATGATAGATATACCTGCAAAAAGTTTGGAAGGTGCACTTTCAAACTCCTTTTGAAAGCAAATATTTTTTCGCTTAGTAATCTGTAGAATTCTCCAAGCAGAGCACACATCTTACCGGGGTTGTGCCGAGAAGCGCACCCCTTCATAGACTTTCATTAGCATTCTCAGTCTTCATTAAAAAAAAAAAGCCATAATTGATTAAAACGTAAAAACTATTATTATTTTGATGGATAAAACAAGGACAAGCAGTGAAACGCATTTTAAAATGCACTAGGTTTACAAATAAATGTAAATTAATAATATTGACTGTAGTGTAGCCTAAATTAGACTTTTTTTGGTTTTAAACAGACATTTAGGCGACATGGACACATAAAATTGTTGTTGCTGTTTTAAACTTAAGCACACATTAAACAATTTACTTAATATCATCGGAATTGTATTTAAAGTCAATTTATTTATTTATTTATATTCTGTAAGGCAAGGGTTCCATTCATGAAACTCACCCCAGTCCCTCCCATTAGTGTCATAACTTAATATTATTATTATTATTTTTTTTATCATTTTCAGTTAATAGATGCACATTTTTTTTGGGGGGGGGGGGGGGGTGCATTTTACGGCAAGGGAGCCTGTAAAATGTTAAAAACTAATTTTTAATTAAATGTTTATTTGATTTGATTTAGTGTGCTGTTGACTGTTTTATTAGTTTTTAAATAATGCATTATTTAAGCAGTTTTATGTTAACCATGTTTTGTTTCAGTTAGTACTTAGTACATTTTAACTTTTTCACTTAATATGGATGCTTTATTTTAGCTTCACTTCAGTTAACATACTGTTTCCATACTTCTAGTTAGGTACTAATGTCAAGCACACAAAACTATGATTTATTATCCCCTTAAAGAACATTAAAGGGAAAGTTCATCCCAAAATGAAGACCTGTATGTCTTTTTTTGAAGAGTATTGGAAACATTAGTAGCCACTGACATTCAAAGTAGGAAGAAAAAGAGTATTATGGAAGTCAGTGGCTACCCGTTTCAGCACAAGAAAGAAGCAAAAATGAGATTTAAAAAGTGAAAGAACACATTTTTATTAGAATAGAATGCCTTTTTATTGCCATATACAATATACATTACACTGTATACATGTGCCATGAGTTTAAGCGCATCTTACTCAAGAGCATAGGCCTGATAGTGCTATGTTTAAAGAATGTTTATTAACTGATAAAGAGAGAGTTTAATAAAGATTTTTGTTTATTTTAGCCATAGTGCAAATGAAACATGTCTCATATATCAGTATTGATAAAAGATGGAGCACAGGCTGTAGTTTTTCTGTAGCAACCGAAATTAAACATGCTACTCTGAGAGATTAGGAGAACTAGCAGGTATCATATACTTATACATTTAGATGTTTATTCTGCAGTTAGTTTTCAGGGTAGACTATTCACAGACTATATCAGTCTGCTATAATGATAAAAAAATATGAGCATTAGCAGCATTATCATGATGGAGTCATTCAGTAGTGAACTTGCGTTTATGTGACTTACACTCTTCGTTGAAAAAAGCTCATTATGTTCACCTTTTATTTTTTGCTGCCGCACACCTCACACACCTTATTCTTGCACAGGAAATTCTCCCGCTCAGTTTTGCAGCTACAGCCTCTCACATGACAGCAGGGAAAGGCACAGCCAATCACAACATTCATATGTGTTTGGAGGGCGGTGCGACTTGAGGAGAGATGAGATTTAACCCTTTTTTGCATGTCTAGGTTAATATCAACAGTGCTATTTATTTATTTATTTATTTATTTATTTATTTATTCATTTATTTTTATTTATTTTTTTTAGAGAATTAAATTATTGGTGGGGACATTTCAATAGTTGATATTGGTGGGGACGCTTCCCCTCCGTCCGTGCTAAATCTATGCCCCTGATATCACTACTAGTGCAAACGAAAATCTATTCTTACAATACAAATAACACTAAACAGCAAAAATAACTGTATACAATAAATAGTAGTGCAAAAATAGGGGATGAGAGGGGGTAGGGTGAGGTGAAGTAAACAGTTCTGAGGTAGAATGAGAGATATATACAAGATGTAATGTGTAAATGTAAGAATTATTGGTGAATTATCATTTTAACATTCCATGTAGTATCTTTACACAAGTGACTTTATGCTATGCCTACATTTTTTTAAAATCCTTTTTTTAGTAGTTTATACATTTCTACCACACTCATTCCCTCATTCACATCAGAGCCGCGTGACTTAGTATATTAGCCGGTGGATAAGCTGCTAATTTCATTTGGAATAAAGTATTTAAACTGGGATTTTCTGTCTCTCTCTTCATCGAGACCCCTGGGTATGAGGCGTAATTGAATTTGCTTTATGTCTGTCTTATTGTCTGCGTTTTTGTGTCTCTGATGAAGCCGTCTGCTGACCTCAAAGTTGTTATTTTTCTCGTTTTTTCTTTTCCTAAGGCCTAAGAGGTGTATAATACTTTGAGAGAGCCAGCCGTTAGCATTGCTGTTCATCTGATACTCTTGCTGACATGCTGGCTGAACAAAAAAACATGAAAGTAACTCTTCTTAAAGTGCTCCTTAGGTCTTGTTTCCCCCCCAAAAAGCACCTATTCTGCATCAATATCATATTAGCTTGCTCAGAATGTAGATTTTCTCCATTTCTAATTACACTAGAGGAAAGTGCACCTAACCGAGGGCAACGTTAAGGTTTCTCATGCTTTTCTTCTTCTGGAATTTTCTCTTTCTGCAGTTTTAAGCTTTGACGCTGACCTGACAAAAGTCTTGTTATCGATCAGTTCTAAGAGCAACAGATATTAACTTTACCTCTAGTTGATCTTTTGGAAAAGTGGCAGAAGGTAGATCTTTTAGATGAATCATCTGTTAAACTGGATCCCAATCATCACAAATACTGCAGAAGACCTATTGGAACCCGCATGGATCCAAGATTTTCAGAGAAATCAGTCAAGTTTGGTGAAGGAAAAATCATGGTTTGGGGTTATGTGCGAGAGATCTGCAGAATGGATAGCAACATCAACAACCTGAGGTTATCAAGACATTTGTGCTGCCCATTACATTACAAACCACAGAAGAGGCCTTGTTTTGCAGAAATGCTAGACAGAAATAAGGCCTCTGATTGGATCATTCGCTTTGGCTTCTTCTCATGTAGGTAACAAATGAAAGCCTCGCATTCCTTTGGGGAGACAAACTTCTGCCGCCGCCCATCCAAGTCCACCCCTGATTGGATGCCATCAAGCTACATGCAAAACAAGCCCTCTGAAACCAATTACAGACCACTTTCCCCCCTCCTCGTTTCGTTAAAGTGGATGGCAACATCAACAACCTGAGGTATCAAGACATTTGTGCTGCCCATTACATTACAAACCACAGGACAGGGCAAATTCTTCAGCAGGATAGCGCTCCTTCTCATACTTCAGTATCCACATTAAAGTGCCTTAAAGCAAAGAAGGTCAAGGTGATCCAGGATTAGCCAGCCCAGTCACCAGACATGAACATTATTGAGCATGTCTGGGGTAAGATGAAGGAGGAGGCATTAAAGATGAATCCAATGAATCTTGATGAACTCTGGGAGTCCAGCAAGAACGCTTTCTTTGCCATTCCAGATGACTTTATTAATAAGTGATTTGAGTCATTGCACCGGTGTATGGATGCAGTCCTCCAAGCTCATGGGAGTCATACACAATATTAATTATTTTCTCACTGCACCATGACTTTATATTCTATATTGTACATTATTTCTGTTAAGTGACAAGACTTTTGTCTAAGCAAAATCAGACCTTACTGTCCTAATAAAATAATTAAAAATCAAGGCTTGAACATATTTTATTGTGGTAAAATAAGCGTAATCTAGAGGCATTTGCCTTTCATATAAGCCACTTCTGATACCAAATGATCAACTAGAAGTCAAGTTATTATTTGTTGTTCCTAAAACTTGGATAGCCGACAAGACTTTTGTCAGGTAGTATATGTAAAATATATGTTGTTCTGCCTTGTTTTGCAGAAACGCTAGACAGAAATAAGGGCTCTGATTGGATGATTCGCTTTGTCTTCTTCTCATGTAGGTGACAAATGAAAATAGTCTTAAGCCTCGCATTCCTTTAGGGAGACGAACTTCTGCCGCCGCCCATCCAAGTCCACTCCTGATTGGACGCCATCAAGCTACATGTAAAAACAAGCCCTCTGAAACCAATTACAGACCACTTTTCCCCCTCCTCGTTTCGTTATGCTGTATTCTTTATTGGCATCGCTCTGTACAAAAAAGCCAATTTTTGACTCTATGGTCTATACGAGGCTGCGAGATTGGCTTAGGGGGAGAGGGATTTGAGAACATATGCTACAAACTAGCAATATTGGATGGGAAAATAGAGGAAAAAAAGAAGCAAATTAGGGCCCCGGCAAAGCTACATAACTGAAGCGACAGAAATGGCAGAACTTTGATGCGTTTTTCCCATTCTTCAGCAGATTGGCGGAGGCTCTATAAATAGGAGGTTTTCTGGGTGAAATCCCATGTGAAGCTGTTGTACCCGTAAGCAAAGACACTTAACCTCAATTACATCAGGAAGCATGCAACCGTAGATGTGCGGGGAGGGGGTGCCAGGCGGAATGTGTTGCTGAGAGCTGAGTAGCGCAAGTGGATGTTTCTACTAGTCGAATCTGACTGTAATTTGTCGCCAAATGGGGTTTTTTTGGAAGATTGAGGTGCTATATTGATGAAAGACTGAAGAGCAGACAGACAGGAGACAAACGCAACATTAGGAAAACATTGTGTCTTACATACCGTGCAGGTGGTCTGTGGGCGGATAAGATCTGGAAGACTGGGGTCTTCAGACGCCCCAATCTGCCCCTATTCTTTTCACCCGCCGTCCTCCCACTCTCTCTCTATTGTCGTCCTCCCACCCATTGGCGGCGGGTGAGGGGTGGTGGGGGGGTGTATAAGCGACACACAAACAGTAATAATCTCACCACTGGAAATCGGCAGGAGGCTTGGTGCATTCTACTGCACTTTAATCCCGGTAATTGCATATATTTTATTTTTGAAATGTATCGTTACCCAGAGCTGATAATGAAGGGAGATTTACTTAACTGTGTATAATTTAACAAGGTCCTGGGGGAGAGCGTGTGTGTGTATATTAGTGTTCTCCCACTCATGTTGAGAGATATTATTTTTATCTATCATTTCGCTCTAAGGCTGATTTAATTAGAAACGTATAAATTGTTTTTTTTTTCTTTTTGAGCATAATAAAAGACATCTAATGTAGGTTAATTTTGGTGTAATCCCGAGCGACAGTCTTCAGTCCAAATTCAGCAAATTTTCAGGTCATTTTTGCAGTACTGTATGTGCTTTATTTAAGCAGTTTGCATTTACAGTACAGTGCATATTGTAGCTGTACTGACCAGCTCATGATTGGGTTACTTGAGTTTTGCATGAAGGCTTGCATAAAGTCTGCTCCATATATGGCTTGTTTTGATTATTATGTGAAGCAACTAGTGACAGTTTTACGTGTGTGTGTGTGTGTACCTTCCAAACAGGGCTTGACATTAACTTTTTTGATCACCAGCCACGGTGGCTTGTAGTTTTCCAACATTACTAGACACTCGCCATTTTCACTAGCCACAATTTTATTGTTGGGAAAATATATTTTATATGCATAAATATGACTTTGACATGCTAAAATGACTTGATTTAGATTTTGCGTTATCTCCACATGCCTCATTCATTTCACTTTTTGTGTGTCGTGTATGAGCTTGCTAAATATTCATGAGCAAATGGGTCAGGGTTTCATAGTATTACAATTAGTTTTTATTTCACATAATTTTCAGAGCTCAAAATGAAGGATTTACCAAATTTATCTCTGACCACACCAAACATAAACAATTAATTATTTCTTAGCCACAAATTTTAAATGTGTCAAAACAAGCATAATATAGCTGTTTACTATACTTTTTATTTAACAAAATATATGCACAGTAATCTGTCCTGGCTAAAGGTCCCAGATCATCAGTTTACTACACATAAATGGTGAGTAAGCTCCCATTAAAGCAATGTTATTGTAAAAAATGATAATTAAACCACATTACGCAAAAGAAAGCAGGCAAAAAACATACCGTGTGATAATGAAAGGATTATAACGCGCACGGTTAACGTTAGACCCATAAAAAATCTGTTCAAATAATGGTGAAAGCGAAAGCAACCGGTGCTGCTTACAAAAATACAAATCTGGAGCTCTTGAAAGCAGCAAGACTGTGGGTGCATGTTCATCACTTTTTGTCTAGTCTATTTGAAAGAGAACCGATCACATCAGCTGTGTTTCTAGACACAGTTGCTTCACGCAAGGAAACGAGAGCGCGCACGTGTTTTAAACAGTCACGCGCATCACCTCACCTGTTAGCACGAGTGATCATACTTTCATTCGGTATTCATCAGCTTTTTTTATTGCTCACGCGAACACAATTATTTTTGTCAGTCGTGTTGCTTCTCAATTCTAAGATCGCGTTTGCATGCATATTGGACCATCCTTATTGTCGAACCCTGGTTTTATGAATTATTATCTGGGAAAATTATTTTCAACCAGCCAAAGTGGCTAGTGGGAGTGTCTGTCTTACCCTTTGGCGGGTGTTAATGTAAGGCCCTGCTTCCAAATGTCCTCACAAGTATAGCAACCTTTTTTTTTGTCCCCATCAGGACAAAAGGATCAAAAATCACATAGATTAACCTCCTAAGGCGTGAGTGTCCACATACGTGGACAGCACATTTTAGCTCTTAAGTGGCTATTTAAAATACTTTGAAAGTTATATATTGTTACAGACATACAGTGTCATCCTGCAACTGTTTTGCAGCATATAAAATGTCTCAAACCCTATTTTTAACAGTGCAAAAATGGGAAAAAAATGTGTTTTTACTCTCTGATAGTCAAAGCAAGTTCACAAAAAATTGCTATGTGTAATATATGCATTAAAAAACATTCAGGAAAAAGTGTTTTATGTAAATTTAGACCATGAGTCCACATATATGGACATCATTTTTCTCTAAAAGTACATCATATCAAAAGATGATACTTAGATTTTTTTTTTAATTAGGTTCCAATAAGCCTAAATAGCAAAGAGAAATAAAAAATGCATGTAAAAAAAATACCTTGGGCCTAGAGGTTAATGTATTTTGAAAATGTTAAAATAAAGAATGTTTACTGTGAGGGCTGGGTTTAGGAGTCGGGGATAAAAATATACAGTTTGCAAAGTTTAGTAGTATTTTTTATAGTATTTTGTTTATAATATGTACATATATAATAAATTACATACAATACATTTATATTTCTCTCCCCTATAAAATCCTTCCAATTAATCTAAAGTCTTTGCGAAAAAAAAGTTTAAATCATCTTAAAATGAAATTATGAGCCCTATCATACACCCGGTGCAATAAGGCACAAGACGTGTTTGGCACGATTTGTTGCTATTTTCAGACCAGCGCAACCCTAATTTTTATGTTTTGTGCCACGTTGTTTAAATAGCTAATCAGTTTGCTCTACTTTGTGGACTCATGGGTGTGCCAGTCTATAAGGCAAGGCAAGGCAAGGCAAGGCAAGGCAAGTTTATTTATATAGCACATTTCATACACACTGGCAATTCAAAGTGCTTTACATAAACAGGAATAAAAGAAACAAGAATAAGAAAAAAATAAAAATAAAAACAGATAATAAAAAAAAACAGATAAAAACATATAAAAACGTGTTAAAACAGGTTAAAAAAGAATGAAAAAAAAGAGAAAAACATAATAGTGCGATCTGTCGGACGTAGCACAGTGCTCATTCAGTAAAGGCACAGCTAAACAGATGTGTTTTTAGTCTTGATTTAAATGTGCCTAATGTTGGAGCACATCTGATCATTTCTGGAAGCTGATTCCAGCAGCGAGGGGCGTAGTAGCTGAAAGCTGATTCACCCTGCTTTGACTGAACTCTTGGAATTTCTAGTTTATATGATCCTAAAGATCTGAGTGATCTGTTAGGCTTGTATTCAGTAAGCATATCTGTAATGTATTGAGGTCCTAGGCCATTTAGTGATTTATAGACAAGTAATAATACTTTAAAATCTATTCTGAATGTAACTGGGAGCCAGTGTAAAGACCTGAGGACAGGTGTGATGTGCTCTGATCTCCTGGTTCTGGTCAGAATCCTGGCCGCAGCGTTCTGGATGAGCTGCAACTGTCTGACTGTCTTTTTGGGAAGGCCCGTGAGGAGGCCGTTACAGTAATCCACCCTGCTGCTGATAAAAGCATGAACAAGTTTCTCTAAGTCTTCACTGGAAACAAAGCATCTGATTCTTGCAATGTTTTTGAGATGATAGTATGCTGATTTACTAACTGCTTTGACATGACTACTGAAACTCAGATCTGACTCCAGAGTCACACCAAGATTCTTGACCTTATTTTTTGTTGTTTGACCCTTAGTGCCAAGGTACGCATTCACCTTGAGAACCTCATCTCTGTTCCCAAATGCAATGACTTCAGTTTTCTCTTTGTTTAACTGAAGAAAGTTTTGGCACATCCAACTGTTCATTTCATCAATGCATTGGCAGAGGGTGTCAATAGGGCTGTAGTCATTAGGCGTTAAGGCTAAGTAGATCTGAGTGTCATCAGCATAGCTGTGGTAGGAAATTTGGTTCTTTCTCATTATTTGGCTCAGAGGGAGCATATAAAGGTTGAACAGGAGAGGTGCCAGAATCGAGCCTTGTGGGACTCCACATGTCATCGGTGTCCACCTCGACCTATGGTCACCTATACTGACATAGTAACCTCTCCCTTCAAGGTAAGATCTGAACCACTTGAGGACCGTCCCAGACAGCCCAACCCAATTTTCCAGCCTATCCAGAAGTATGCTGTGATCGACAGTGTCAAATGCAGCACTAAGATCGAGCAAAACCAGCACTGTTAGTTTACCTGAATCTGTATTTAGGCGGATATCATTGATTATCTTTATAAGAGCGCTCTCTGTACTGTGATGTGCTCTGAAACCAGATTGAAAATTGTCTAAACACCCCTTGGAGTTTAAGAATGTGTTAACCTGGTTGAAAACAACTTTTTCAATGATTTTTCCAATGAAAGGGAGATTTGAGATCGGTCTGTAATTGCTCAATAGTGTGTTATCCAGATTGCTCTTTTTCAAGAGGGGTTTAACAACTGCAGTTTTAAGTGAGTTTGGAAAAGTCCCTGAGAGAAGTGAAGCATTTACCACTTTTAGGAGATCCATTTCTAAACAGTTAAACACCGTTTTGAGGAATGATGTGGGGAGCGTGTCAAGACTGCAGGTTGATGTTTTCATACTTTGCACGATCTCCTCTAAGATTTTACCATTAATTGCCATGAAATCAGACATAATGTCTGATTTCTTAAGTTGTGGTTGAGTTTGTCTGACTTCGACACAACTTGGCTGATTGGATGAGCTGATTGCCTTTCTGATATTATTGATCTTATCAGTAAAGAAATGAGCGAACTCATTACATTTACTTTCCGAGAGTAGTTCACTGGGAATCCTACTGGGGGGGTTTGTGAGTCTCTCTACCGTTGCAAAGAGGAAGCGAGTATTATTTAGATTGCTGTTTATAAGGGTTGAAAAGAAAGTCTGCCTAGCGGTTTTTAGTTTCACATTAAAAGCATGAAGACTGTCTTTATAGATATTATAGTGGACTACTAGTTTCGTCTTCCTCCACATACGCTCAGCTTTTCTGCACTGTCTTTTCAGCATTAGAACTGCTGTTGTTTTCCTCCAAGGCACATTTTTCATCCCAGTTCTCTTCCTGACTTTAACAGGAGCAATGTCATCTATGACATTCTTAACTTTAGAGTTAAACAAATCAAGAAAAGAATCAACAGAGTCTGCAGATATGCTTGGTGCTAGCGATATGGCCTTCATAAACTGCTCACTAGTGTTCTCATTTATGTATCTCTTTCTGACAGAGACAGATCTGTCTTTAATGGCTGGAGTGATCAATATATCAAAGAAAATACAGAAATGATCAGATAGTGCAACATCCTTAACAATAGTCGATGAAATGTGTAGATTAAAGGATATAAAGGAGGTGTGTTGAGGTGCATCGTTGGCGCGTCACTATTTTGAGGAACTAAAATTGACCGCACCATTGACCAAGTAAAAGCTGGTCTAAAATCCATCGCAGAGCACGTTAGTTATGCGTCTATGCAGGTTCAAACACTTAATGCACACATGATGTACAGCAATACACAAATATCTTTACATATATAAAAATATATGCTTCATGTCCAGGGGCTTTTTTCCGTTTATTCATGACAATTTGCATTTGTATAATGTTATTATTATTAGCAGTATTATTTATTATATGCATATTTATATTTGTTTTAATTAAAACAAGTTTAGATTTGTCCATCTGTCGGGTTTTGGAGATGTATGCATCACCAGATGTGGGGCATAAGAACAGGACGTGTGTTTGGATATCAGTTTTTTCACCACATTTCGTTATTATTGTTCATTTATTCCTTTGCTGGAAATTAGAACTGAATTTAGAAATAGTTTTGACACAATTTTTTGCACTTAACAAACAAAATTAAATATGTAGGCTAAATAATTTCTTCAGTGGAGTGCGTACAACACCGTTTCCTGTTCCATGAAAGGAGTAAAGAGTAAAAGTAAGGAGAAAGAGAAAGTAAAAAGGCTGAATGGAGGAGGCTCATTCTTTATCCTCGCTCTGCAGATGATCTGTTTAACTGTTTTCTCGCTATTAAAGAATTGTGTTTTTTCACTTACAATGTCCGCCATATAAATAGCAAATGCACCATGGTGCGACGCAACTGACTCTTAAAGGGAATGGAAGATAAGACTCTGATTGGTTTAATGCACGTTATGCTCAAAACACACGCATAATTCATTAACAGAATAAGCACAACCCTGTTAGACCATGTACTGCAGTGCAAACCATATTTTCCGGCCTTAAAATAGCAAAAGGGAATTAGAACATGCCCTAATGCTTTTGCGACTAGACTTTGCGCCTAGATCATTAAAATAGAGCCCTCTATCTCGAAATACTATATTATATAAATCGCAATATGTTGCAGAGAAAAAAAAAATAACATTGCAATGTCAAATTGTTCCAATATCATGCAGCCCTAGTTCATATGTGTTCATTTCTTTCAGTTTTACAGTGAATTCCTCTGCATGCCATTTCAATTCAAATATCAACTTCCTGTGAGATTTGGCTAATTCAGTTCACATGAAAGGGAGCAAATTCTTGAGGCACTGTCATAAATGAAATCAGATACTTAATGCAGATCTTCTCATTTTACACTTGTTGAATGCACAGTTTGGAATGCATTTTTATCAAATGGGTCCCTCAAGGATCAATTTTAGGCCCCCAGCCAATGTGATGCAGCCGATGCCCAGCTCCAGGTTGCCGTGGAGACCTTGTGGTCATGGGAGCAGGCGTACAGAGTACCTGTAATTACCTCATGATGGCTGTTACGGGGCATCGTCCTGCTGTTACCACTGCACATCATTCACCATATTTGTTTTGTCATGCCACACCTGTCCTCGTTACGGAGAATAATCCGGCTAAATAAATCACATTATCCCACTGCCTTGCGCCATGCGGCTCTGAAGCGTGGATCCGGGAGCCTGGGTAATAAGTTTCAATTAGAGGATGGATGGAGGGGGGGTTGGAGGGAGGTGTCTCGCCAAGCCCAGCATTAGGGGCTTCTGCTCCCCTGCGCCGAGGGGTGATTTGTCTCCATTAAAATGCAAGCCGTCTGAGTTTGTGTTGGAACTATGAGACTTTAAGGAGCTACAGGGTTCAATCCCAAGACCTATACACTGACCACAGGTCCATTAGATGGTCGGGCTATCAGAAATTCCATACTTTTCATTTTCCTGTTCCTTTTTTTTTTCTTTTTTTTCTTAACACGGCAAAAAAAAATGTCTAAAAGGACTGGTTGTATTACTGTATAGTCCGATAAATCATCTTCTCCAGGGCGACATGGTGGCTCAGTGGTTAGTGATGTCGCCTCGCAACAAGAAGGTTGCTGGTTTGAGTCCCAGCTGGGCCAGTTGGCATTTCTGTGTGGAGTTTGTATGTTTTCTCCGTGTTCGTGTGGGTTTCCTCCAGGTGCTCCGGTTTCCCCCACTGTCCAAAGACATGCGCTATAGGTGAATTGAATTGAAATGGCATCCGCTGTGTAAAGATAAGTTGGTGGTTCATTCCGCTGTGGTGACCCTTGATGAATAAACGGACTAAGCCAAAGGAAAATGAATGAACGAATCATCTTCTCCATCTCCAGTTGAACAAATGTCTCTATTTTCCTCATGTTACAGCTGTTTCCAGAGACTGGACCCCGGCAAGGTGGAACCAGACTCACCATCACTGGAGAAAACCTCGGTCTGCAGTTCAGAGACATTATGACAGGTGTTCGACTTGGAAAAGTACCCTGCATTCCTATTGAAGAGGAATATGTCAGTGCAGAAAGGTGGGTAAAGCGTGGTTTTCTTTTTTGTTTAGTTTTTTTCCCCATATATTTCCCTAGATCTAATTCAGAATAGTGATATATTTCATATTTAGAAGATGGGAAGATCATTATACAGCGTTTGCTAATAGGGATGCTTCGATCAGGATTTTTACAGCCAATACCAAGTACCAATTTCTTGTCATGGTGATCGACCGATACTAAGTACCGATTCTAATGCTTCAAGCTTTATAATGCATTAAAGCACATTTGTTCGATACTTAAGCAGCGGTGTAAAGTAACAAATTACAAATATTGAGTCATATATAAATATTGACTCAAATTACTGTAATTGAGTAGTTTTTTCTCAGAAATTGTAATTTACTAAGTAGTTTAAAAAGTGTACTTTTACTTTGACTTGTGTACATTTTTAGTGCTGTATTGGTACTTTTACTCCACTACTTTCCTTCAACCTGCAGTCACTACTTTATTTTTTCTTGTCTATGGGGATTAGAAAAATCAGTTCTGTGATTCCTGTCCAATCAAATCACACATAGAAAGTAAATCACATCATAATGAACTACCTCAATAAGACATGGGTGATTTATACTTGCAGCAAACTGTTTGGAAGCATTAAAAGTGTCCAAGAAGATGTCCAAAATCTTTACACGCATTGACCTAGAGACTGTCTAGATGCATGTCACTGATGAGAAGATGACGGATGTTTACTGTATGATGACCGAAATGGTCTTAAACACCCAGCAGGCTACAGGAGGTCAACATGATGTCAGTTTGACGTTGTGCCCCAACACTGTGGGGACATTGCATTTTGTTTGGAAATAAAAATCGGGTTGACGTCAGAACCCAACGTCAGGCCGACATCAATGTCCAACCTAAAATCAACCAAATATTAATGTCTAATGATGTTGTGTGGACGTTACCACTATGACGTGTTGGATTTTGGTTGCCATAACTGACGAATAAATGTCAGTATTTGACATCAAAATGACGTTGGATTAAGATGTCGGCTCAACATTGGATTTTGGTCACTTTCCAACACAACCTAAAATCAACCAAATATCAACATAATTTGACGTTGTTACTGGACATCAAAATAACGCTGTCTTTAGACGCTGGCTAGACATCGAATTTTGGTCACCTGACGTCATGATCTAAATCTAACCTAATATTAATGTCTCATGATGTTGTGTGCCTGCTGAGCAATAACTAAATGCACTACAGAATGTTACGTTTACACATCCACAAATTACATGTAAACGCATCAGCTTTTTACAGCATAATACTCACTACTCTTAAAAGGTCTACTTTTTACTCATACTTTCAGTAATATTTACAACAGATACTTTTACTCTACATTTTTAGGCAAGTAATGGTACTTGTACTTAAATATGATTTTTCAGTACTTTTTTCACCACTGTACTTAAGTGGAGATCTCAGGATGTTGCATATAATCCCTTAACCACATTTCGTTTTACCGTTTAGCAGTAAACATAAAAAATATTGTGGCCAGAAGCAGCTTTACAAAAAATAACATAACACAGATATAAAAATTGGTAAGAAAAATTACAAACAATTGCTCCCTTCGTGTCACAGCAGCTCAAAACACGGTAAATAAAATGGTTGCACTTGCAACAAAGAGACCATCACTCGTGAGTTGCACCAATAGACTGTATAAACAGTAATCACACCCCATCTTAGGGCTGGACGATATGGCAAAAATTTATATCACAATATATTTTTTTATTTCGGTCGATACGATATAATTCCGATATCGATATGGACAATATTAAAAAGAAAGGAAAAACTCCCAAGAATGCACACAATGGATGTCTGTACCTACAAATGTCTGCAAAGTGAATTTGCAAAGTCGATAATACCTCCAGACTCTTATAACTTTTTTTTTTAAAATAAAAACAGTACAAAAAAATTGTTCACTTTTTATTTGTATTTAGCCTTTACAAACAAGAAATGTGAAATAAACTATCAAATAAATAAAGCTCAAAAAGTCATAAAAAATATGCAAAATAGTTTTTTAGAAAAATAAGTTTTGTAGTATAACCAGCAGGACAGCAGTGACGTGTGAACTGAATTTGGTGAGAGTACAGTAATTTACAGTACAGTTATTGAATATTTTTCATAATAAAAATTCATAACAAATATGCAAAATAGTTTTTTAGAAAAATAAGTGTTGTAGTCTTACCAGCAGGACAGCAGTGACGTGTGATCTGAGTTTGATGGCAGTATAATGAGTTAGAGGGAAGTTATTGACAGCTTTTGTAGTGATGGTTTTTGCGTTTTGCCGCCTGCGCATAGAGATCAATATAATGCGTCCAGCGCGTAGGAAAGCTAATTTTTAGGAAAATAAGGTTGTAGGTGGTTGTATACATTGCGACAGTTGAAAAAATGTGCTATTTGTGTAGGAACAATGTTTCGGTCATGAGTTATTGATCCGGAAAAGACGAATCTGCGAATCTGTTGCTAACTTTACTGAACTGAACCAGTTCCACACCACTGCATTAGTCTTTCCTTTCTTATCAACTATTTCGTCTGCATTCTTACTTGTGGAAGCTTGTTCATTCGCATCTGTATTCCGAGCACTCATTTTGTAGCTAAAACTTTCTGGGGCGCAGCTTAAACCAACTGCTATGCTGAGCGCTGGCAGCGTGTCTGTGTTGTTCGTCATCACGTAAGTGAGATCAGATCACGCTCTTTCTGACGGCTGAGCACTGAACGTCATTCAGTGACAAGTGATACATGTATAAGATCTTATATAAATAATAATATATATATTTATATATATGCAAATTTATATCGAAATATTGGAAATGGGTTCAAAAATCATATCATCGTTATTGAAAAAAATTATATCGCGATATATATTGATATCGAATTATTGTCCAGCCCTACCCCATCTGTATACATTTTAGCTGTTGTGATGCGAGCGAATCAATCGTTCATGCCTCCACACGTCATTTACCTCCTCACGTGTTGTGGCTGGCTCATAGTCTTGTTTAAATGCATATTTTCATCTGAATTGTTTGACAAATGTTTATATTTCACACTTGTTGAATGTACAGATTGCTAGCCTACATCATTTTCCTCATTGGAGTGACTCAAGGCTTTGTTCTAGGCCCCCAGCATTTGTTGCAGTGATGCAGTATTGTTATTTAACAACATGCTAATTGTTCAGCTTATATTACAAATGCGGCGGTTCATTCTGCTGTGGCGACCCAGGAGTAATAAAGGGACAAAGCCGAAAAGAAAATGAATGAATGAATGAATATTACAAATACATTTTAAATCTGGTGCATGGATAGTTTAACCTGATAGTAAACCTTTGTTTGATCCTGTCTACCATATTCATTTTTTGACCAGGATTTTATGGTTGGAGGTGTAGATTTTAATAGAAGTCTACAACATGTTACTAGTTGTTGCCAGACAAACATGCCAGGCAAGAGCTCCAGTTTTGAAAAATGTGTATACAATGCTTGCTGTTGTAAGTCTATTCCTCACACTCTCGTTTTCATCTGTGTAAAACTCAATACGGTGTTCAGCCTGACTAAGGTCTATAGCGCATTTTTCACTTTATGATCTATCAAACTTAATGAATAAAATGCATTCGTAAAATATTGTTAGTTCAGGTCACTGAGTCTTTATCAGTTGTCAATAAATGGTCTAGTATTTCCTTTTGTATGCATCTAAATCAAGAATCCTTCCAGTGCAAAAAAAAAAACAAATGTCTGGGCGAGCTAATAAATCCGAAACAGATTAATTACTGTAATAATATTTACTTGTGCTGTAACATATAAATCCATCTACTCACCTTCCTCCCCCTGAGGCCTTGGGTGACATAGCAGTGTTGTAAATCACAAACCCTAAAGAGGATTGTGATGTTTCTCTCTTCTGCAGGATTGTGTGTCTGCTGAATGATGCCACAGGATACCGTGTGCAGGAAGCCCAAGTGGAGGTTTGCGTGAGAGACTGTGTTGCCGACTACAGAGCCCTCTCACCCAGGGCTTTCACGTTTGTGGTGAGCATCTACGAGTCCGAAGACACTGAATCTTACATTAATTCAGATCTTGCTGTCTTTTCACTGCAAACAAGTATGCTATCGGTGTTTTTTATTTTACCTCCCAGGATAAATACATAAACATTGTTCGATTAGCATATTATTATTACTTAAGAAGAAAATGACTAGATTATAAGCATTGATTTTTTTGAAAAGTTACAGAAACAAATACACAAGCATCGAATTTACAGTCAATTACATTTTAAAATCACTGAAATGTGTGGTTTTGGAATAGTATCAAAATAACTCTACATGAAAAATACACAATGGGATAGTTCACCCAAAAAGGAAAATTTAGCTTTTTCCAAGCCAGTTTTGTTGTTGTTGTTGTTGTTGTTGTTGTTGTTGTTGTGGTGGTGGTGGTGGTGGTGGTGGTCTTTTCATCACAAAAAAGATATTATGAAGAATGTTGGAAACTATTCCATGTAACCATTGACTTGCATGGTATTTGTGTTTCCCTATTATAGATGTTAATAGGTACAGGTTTCCAGCGTAGTTCAATATATCATCTTTTACATTTAACATTTAAAAGGAACTCAAACAAGTTTGGAACAAGTGAAAGATGTGTAGATGATGACAGAATTTTCATTAATGGGTGAACTATCCCTTTAAAGTGGGTTTTACATACTGTGTGAAGTTTCACAAACTAATTTCGAGAGGAGCACGTGATAGGACTACAGCTGATCCCTATCACCAATCACTAACTAGCCAATCGGATCATTCAAATTTATCACGTCTCGTTTGGATTTTTGCAATTCTCTGTTCGGAGGGTTACCAGCTAATTCTCTCAAGATTCTACAATATATCCAAAATTCTGCAGCACGTGCGTTGACACATACATCATCTCGGTCTCATATCACTCCTGTACTCCAACAGCTTCACTGGCTGCCCATCAAGTCTCGTATTGATTTTAAGACATTGATTTTAACATATAAAGCGGTTCATGGTTCTGCTCCAGGTTACATTTGTGACCTGATATCCATTTCTTCTGCCTCTCGCTGTAGACTCAGCTCCATGGGAGGTAGAGCGTTCTCTTTCCGTGCACCCAAACTGTGGAATGCTCTCCCCACAAACATTAGGAATGCTGGCTCCTTGGACTGTTTTAAGAAGCTTCTTAAAACTCATCTTTTTAGGACTGTTTTTAATTTGTGATATCCCTTTTTTTCTTACTGTGTTTTTTGTATATTTTATTGTTTTACTGTGCTTTGTTTTTACTTTCTTGTAAGCGCTTTGGGTTTTTGAAAAGCGTGTTATAAATAAAATGTATTATTATTATTATTATTATTATTATTATTATTATTAATATAAACATCCAGCCTAAGCTTCATTCCTCATCTTCGCTTTGGAAACCCCCCTTCCATCCCTTCTCCCTCCTCCTCAGTTTAGATTTCGGGCGACACGGTGGTTCAGTGGTTAACACTGTTGCCCCACAGCAAGGAAGTCGAGTTAGTTCAACGCTAGCGGAACCAGTCAACACTCTCTGTGCGGAGTTTGCATGTTCTCCCCGTGTTCACGTGGGTTTTCCCCGGGTACTCCGGTTTCCTCCCACACTCAAAAACATGCAACTACAGTTAAAGTCATAAGCACTTACTAAGTATAAACAACATAATCAGCGGTCTATTCTCGGGAAGTTATCGAGAACTACCTGATCTCGTATCCCTCCTAATGCTTATTGACCAGGCCTTGGGCTCACCTATCTCTGAGCTCAGGGTTCTCTCCATGCCACGGTTCTCAGCATGCCAAACTAGCTAATATAGTCAAGCATTATCTAAGTGTGAACTCTTAAAATGTGATTTAAACATACATTGTGAAGCACATGTAGGCGGCTCAGTGGTTAGCACAGTTGCCTCACAGCAAGAAGGTTGCTGGTTCGAGTCCCAGCTGGGCCAGTTGGCGTTTCTGTGTGGAGTTTGCATGTTCTCACCATGTTAGTGTGGGTTTCCTCTGTGTGCTCTGGTTTCCCCCACAGTCAAACCTGCGATACAGGTGAATTTAATAAATTAAATCGGCTGTAGTGTATGAGTGTGAATGTAAGAGTGTATTTGTGTGTCCCAGTACTGGGTTGCGGCTGGAAGGGCATCCGCTGCGCAAAATAGTAATATGCTGGAATAGTTGGCGGTTCATTCCGCTGTGGCGACCTCTGAAATAGAGACTAAGCCAAAGGAAAATGAATGAATGAAGCACATGTGTCAAACAGAGGAATTTTAATCTGAAACCAGATTAAAATATATGGTAGTGGAGAAAGAAATGAATTTTCTTTTTTGCTTTAAGTTTATTTTCCAAGCAATGCTTTCTTCAATATTTAATTTTTCTGCCTTAGACGCCATATTTCGCCCGTGTCCAGCCTGCTCAGGGACCCCTTTCAGGAGGAACCAGAATCACAATCGAAGGAAACCATCTCAACGCTGGCAGCTCTGTTGCGGTCAATATTGGACGTCATCCATGCCACTTTAAAAAGTGAGTGCTTCTCTTCTATTCATATTTTGTGCCAAACTTCCACCACACTTTCAACAGGGATAAATTAATGATTTAATAATGAAATAACACTTCAGAAAATGCTTAATGGAAATGACAAAATGCGCATACATTTTGAAAATACACAAAAAAACTGAGTAAAAATAATAATAATTCATTTTATTTATAAACGGTGCCTTTCTGGACACTCAAGGTCGCCTTACAACAAACATGCCAAAAACAATTAATAAAGCATTATGAGTGGGACTTATGACTTACAGTTGCAATCAGAATTATTAGCCCCCCTGAATTATTAGCCCCCCTGTATATTTTTTTCCCCAATTTCTGTTTAACGGAGAGAAGATTTTTTCAACACATTTCTAAACATTATAGTTTTAATAACTCATTTCTAATAACTGATTTATTTTATCTTTGCCATGATGACAGTAAATAATATTTTACTAGATATTTTTTAAGACGCTTCTATACAGCTTCAAGTGACATTTAAAGGCTTAACTAGGTTAATTAGGTTAACTAGGCAGGTTAGGGTAATTAGGCAAGTTATTTTATAATGATGGTTTGTTCTGTAGACAATTGAAAAAATATATATAGCTTAAAGGGGCTAATAATGTTGACCTTAAAATGTTTTTAAAAAACTAAAAACTGCTTTTATTTTAGCTGAAATAAAACAAATAAGACTTTCTCCAGAAGAAAACATGTTATCAGACATACTGTGAAAATTTCCTTGCTCTGTTAAAAATCATTTGGGAAATATTTAAAAAAGAAAAAAAAATTCAAAGGGGGGCTAATAATTCTGATTGCAAGTGTACATGACTGCATTTTTTTTTAACTGACGCTTCAATAACAAACATACAAATTCGAACCTACACAAAAAAAAGACTAATAGTAACAATCAAAGTAACTTAGCAGAGCATGTTTAATTATATTATGACTACATATAAAACAGTAAAATAAGTAAATAAAAATAAATAAATAGCACAAATGCAGCAAGAATAAAGGAGAAATAATATTATGATATTTAATGATATTTAATAATCATCGAAATATTCCAAAAAATATATCACTTTTCTTGTTTTTAACCAATAAGACATAAATTTTAATTAAAAACTGTGAAAAAGAAAGCTGCAAATTCGCGAATTTTGGTTTGTGTAAAATATTTCCCATACAAAATAAAGAAGGTAATAATGTAAATCTCTGGTATATTGGTTTTACATTTATAGTAACAAATAATGTCTTGTAATCGAAAAGGACTGAAAGAAACAATATACAGTAATTATGTACATAACTACAATGGAAACTCTAAAGTCATGTGATTTTGTTTTAACATCATATGATGATAAAAATAGGTGCAATGGGATCAAACCGGTAGACTGACCACGTTATAAAATACACTCACCGGCCACTTTATTAGGTACACCTGTCCAACTGCTCGTTAACGCACATTTCTAATCAGCCAATTACCTGGCAGCAACTCAATGCATTTAGGCAGCTCAAACCAAGCATCAGAATGGGGAAGAAAGGTGATTTAAGTGACTTTAAATGTGGCATGGTTGTTGGGGCCAGACGGACTGAGTATTTCAGAAACTGCTGATCTACTGGGATTTTCACGCACAACCATCTCTAGGGTTTACAGAGAATGGTCCGAAAAAGAGAAAATATCCAGTGAGCAGCAGTTCTGTCGGCGCAAATGCCTTGTTGATGCCAGAGGTCAGAGGAGAATAGAGAGACTGGTTCGAGCTGAAGAGCATCTCTGAATGCACAACACGTCAAACCTTGAGGCGCGAATCATCTCAGACTGGTTTCTTGAACATGACAATGAGTTCACTGTACTCAAATGGCCTCCACAGTCACCAGAACTCAATCCAATAAAGCACCTTTGGGATGTGGTGAAACGGGAGATTCACATCATGGATGTGCACCCGACAAATCTGCAGCAACTGCGTGATGTTATCATGTCAGTATGGACCAAAGTCTCAGAGGAATATTTCCAGTACCTTGTTGAATCTATTTCACGAAGGATTAAGGCGGTTCTGAAGGCAAAAGGGGGTCCAACCCAGTAGTAAGGTGTACCTAATAAAGTGCCCGGTGAGTGCATGCGTAATGTTGTTTTGGTCATTCTAAAATGCCTCAGCCAATTTCCATCTTCAAAATAGTTCAGTATTTTTACATCCAGAACAAAAAGACCTAAAGAGCGGTCTCGCACCTCTAAAAGCTACCACAGGTCTTTCTCTTTTAAGGCACAGGTCATTTATTATATAAGAAAAAAGACCCACAGTGGCTCCTCCAACAACAAGTGACATTTTTATTTTTAATATTTTTGGCGCCAGTTTATCAGGAAGAGACGCTTTCGTTTTCTTTCAATTATTGAATAGAAGTGGAGTTTAGTCATAAACTAATTTCGAGAGGATCACGTGATTATGATTGAACACGGCTGGTTACACGTTAACCACTCATGATTGTCCAATCAGACGATCCCTGACTCACTATAAAGAGCCAGGGTTTCTTACTACAGTCATCTTCGATTCGAAGAAACCCCCCCTCCTTCCACCCCTACTCCTCCTCCTTCCTAGATGGGTGACACGGTGGCCCGGTGCCTAGCACCGTGGCCTCACAGCAAGAATGTCCATGGTTTGGGCTTTACCAAACCAGCGGGCATTTCTGTGGGGAGTTTGCCCGTTCTCCCCGTGCTCACGTGGGTTTCCCCCGGGTTCTCCGGTTTCCTCCCACCGATTAAAAAACACGCAATCCAAATCATTGCATAAACCAACTCATAGACTTGCTCCCTACTTAGTATCTATCTCAAGAGAAGCACTATCTGATATTCAATTACCACGGCGGGGGAGTTCTCGAGATCTACCTGAGCTCAGTGCTCCCCTCTCGCCCTGCAACGGGAGGGAGCCCGGGGCTCAAGGACCTTTTGAGCTCAGGGCTCTCTCCCGGGACAGCATGCCAAACTTGCTTATAATCAATCATCAGCTAAGTGTGAACTCTTGAAACAGTGCTTTATTCACAAAAAATATGTATGCAATATTCCAGTTTGCACATAAATTTAATTCACTTTGGTTGGAATCATAGCTAACGTTAAATGCTTTTGACTAGAAATAAACATCCACCTCATTTGACTGATCTAAAAGCGAACCCATCCCGTGACCAGTCTATTAATAAAGCAAAAGCCCCAAAATATGAAGAGGAAAAACTAATGTCTCTTTGGCTGCCCTTCTGTCTGTCTCATTACCGTTTTATCTCTCCATCTGTCCGGCTTTCCTTGTAACTTGTGTTTCTGTCCGTCATATAGTTGCTGTTTGTTTATTTGACTGTTTTATATGCTCCGTAGGCGCCGTGCCAGTCGGTTTGATGGTTAGCCTGTTGGCTGTTTTGGTGTAGCATTTGCCAGCGTAGAGTCTCCGCTTGCTTGTTAATGCAGTCCTTTTTCTCTCGCTCTCTGCTTATTCCTCTGCCAAGTTGTCTTTATCTGTATCCCTGCAACAACAAAAAAAGAAGCTGTCTTCCGGCATCTCACCTTAGCACGTCCACCTGTCAGTCCGTCAGTCAATACACCCAGATCAATTTTTTTTAAACTCTTCAGTGTGTATCTACAGCATAAAGAGACACTTTGAAGGCAGGAACATCAGCCGCGTTATGGCACAGGCGGTCCCGGTCGATTGTGCGCTTCCGTTGGCGGACAGGGACAGTGAATGAGTGTTCCTGCCGTCCGCCTGTCTATCTGTAGCACCAGACCGCTCTGCATGAAAACATTGTCTCGCTGCCAAGTCTTCGACATGAGAGAGGGAAAGAATGAGGATTACCGCGGTTCTCGCTGACTGAGACGTCAGCCACACCTGGACACAGAGCCAGGGTTCACTTCAGAACGCCCGTGTCCTGTTCACCCACTGTGAGAGGACGCTAGAGGGATGTTTCAGTCGAAATAAATGTTTCTTTATCATTTAATCACCCTTAGACCATTCTAAACCTCGATGGCTTACAACTTTGGAACACAAAAGGAGACGTTTTGAAGAATGTTCGTGCTGCTTGCTTTTCAGTGAATCACTAGAGGCATTTACCTCCTAAAAGATACTCAGAAAATATATGACTGTCATGATTTATTCACACTCACATCATTCTACATTTAAAAGAGTTACCTTTTCTGTAAAATATAAAAGGAGATGTTTTGTAGAATGTTCATGCTGCTTGCTTTTCAGTAAATGTTAATGGAGCCACTAGAGGCATTTACCTCTTAAAATGATTCTCACAGAAAATATGTCTGTCATCATTATTCACACATCATTCCACATTTAAGTTACCTTTTACTGTAAAATAAAAAAGGAGATTTTTTATAGAATGTTCATGCTGCTTGCTTTTCAGTGAATGTTAATGGATTCACTAGAGGCATTTACACTCACAAAATTTATGTCTGTCTTCATTTATTTTCACTCACCTTGTTCTTCATTTATAAGTTACTTTCTGCTCTCTGACATGAAAGTAGACATTTTGAAGAATGTTCACGCTGCTTGGTTTACAGTGAAAGTTAGTCGAATCAAAAAGAATATCGTCAAACTGAAAAAAGTTGCCAGGTATTAATGACTCTCACTCACATTGTTCTTCATTTATAAGAGTTACTTTCTTCTGTTAAATATAAAATTAGATGATTTGAAGAATGTTCACGCTGCTTGATGTACAGTGAAAGTTAGTGGAGCCACTAGAGGCATTTACCTCAAAGATATGTCTTGTATCATTGACTCTCACTCACATTTTTGCAAATTTATAAGAGTTACTTCCTTCTGCCCAACATGAAAGGAGACTTTTTAAAGAATGTTCAGGCTGCTTGCCTTACAGTGACAGTTAGTAGAGTCACTTGAGGCATTTACCTCCTAAAACGAAAATGAAAACATACATTTGTTGATATGCAATGATGTCATTGACTCTCACTTAGATTTTTGCTAATTTATAAGAGTTACTTTTTTCTGTCGAACATAAAAGAAGACGTTTTGAAAAATGTTTATGCTGCTTTATTTTGGCATTTGCCTCCTAAAAAGATATTCTCAAATATGTCTGTCATCATTTACTCACACTCACAATGTTCCACATTTATAAGACTTACTCTCTTCTGTTGGACACAAAAGGAGACATTTTGAAGAATGTTCATGCTGCTTGTTTTCAGTGAAAGTTAATGGATTCACTAGAGGCATTTACCTCCCAAAAAGACTGACAAAATATATGTCTTACATATATGTCTTATGTCTTACATTGGTCCAAATCTGTATTACTCGTCTTCTTTTGTGTAACAGAAAATGAGATGTTTGAAATAATGTTCATGCTGCTCACTTCAATACAATTCGTGTTAACAGAGAAACTAGAGGCATTCATGTCCCAGAAAGCAGCGATTAAAGTGACAATTCACTCATGTAATTAAAATTCTGCACTCATTTACAGTACTTACACTCACATCATTTCAAATCTTTGAAGATTCTTTATTTGATGATAAAAGTAGAGGTTGTGAAAAATGTTCAGGCTGCTCTCTTTGATATAGTGGAATG
Source organism: Danio kyathit (assembly GCA_903798195.1). Classification (NCBI taxonomy): domain Eukaryota; kingdom Metazoa; phylum Chordata; class Actinopteri; order Cypriniformes; family Danionidae; genus Danio; species Danio kyathit. The sequence goes on from LR812541.1 coordinate 39,039,815, forward strand.
AATGGAGACTAGGGGCATTCGTGTCACAAAATTAAATATCTATTATCATTTATTTCTCATCATGTCTTTCTATTTATCTATGTAGATGATATATAGATTTCCTTTCTTCTGTGGAAGATAAATGAAGATGTTTTAAAGAGCGTTCAGAGTGCTCATTTTAATTTGTATGTACCAGAAAGCAAGAATTAAAATAATTTTTCAGTCATATAATTAAAATTCTTTACTCATTTAAAGTACTTACCCTCACATCGTTTCAAATATTTATGAGTTTTCTCTATTCGAAGATAAAAGTAGAGGTTTTGAAAAATGTTCAGGCTGCTCTCTAGGATACAGTGGAATGAATGGAGACTAGGGGTATTCGTGTCACAAAATTAAAAGTCTGTTATCATTAACTTCTCATCATGTCTTTCCATTCATCTATATATATGATATATAGACTTCCTTTCTTCTGTGGAAGACAAAAGAAGATGTTTTAAAGAGCGTTCAGGCTGCTCATTTAAATTTTTATGTCCCAGAAAACAAGAATTAAAAGAAATTTTCACTCATATAATCAAAATTCTGTACTCATTTAAAATACATACACACACATCATTTCAAATCTTTGAGGATTCTTTATTTGATGATAAAAGTAGAGGTTTTGAAAAATGTTCAGGCTATCTATGATACAGTGGAATGAATGGAGACTTCATGTCACAAAATTAAATTTCTGTTATAATTTACTCACCATTATGTCATCCCATTCAACTACAGTATATAGATGATATATAGACGTTCTTTCTTCTGTGGAAGTCAAAAGAAGGGGTTTTAAAGAGCGTTTGTGTTGCTTCTTTTAATTTTTATGTCCCAGAAAGCAGGAATTAAAAGAATTATTCACTCATAAAATCAAAATTCTGTACTCTTTTAAAGTACTTACACTTTCATCATTTCAAATCTTTGAGGATTCTTTATTTCATGATTAAAAGTAAAAATAGAGATTTTGAAAAATGTTCAGGTTGCTCTCTATGATACAGTGAAATTGATGGAGACTTCATGTCACAAAATTAAATGTCTGTTATCATTTACTTTCCATCATCCATTCATATATATATATATATATATATATATATATATATATATATATATATATATATATATATATATATATATATATATACAGACTTTCTTCTGTAGAAGACAAAAGAAGATGTTTTAAAGAGCGTTCAAGCTGCTCATTTTAATACAGTGGAATGAATGGAGACTAGGGCATTCATTTCATAAAAAGTCTCAATAAAAGTGGTAATGGTACTCAAATATTAAAATTGTCATAATGTATAAACCTTCACATTGTTCCAAACCAGTATGACTTCCTAAATGAAACAAAATAAGTTGTTTATGAAAGGAAATAACACTGACACTCATTGACTTCCATTGTATGGACCAAATAAATATTAATCAATATAACTTTCGCAAAAAAGAAAAACATTTTGCTGGGTAAATGGCATAATTGTATTTTATTTATGTATTTGGTAGATGATCCTATTATTCCTGACTTTGCTATATGATCACCTCTAGTGTCTTTTAATTCTCAATGTGTTGAAGCAAGCACTGACATTTCTCAAAACCTTTCAAAAGTAACATATACAAGATATAAGCTATATTTTAAAGCCATTCAAATATAGCATTGTATGAGGAACAGACTAAATATGCGTTCATCATTTGCTGAAACTCTTGCTTGATGTCCATAGATCCTATTGCATTAAGAGAGCAGCTCGAACATTTTGTAAAACATCTGTTTTTGTGTTGTGCAGAGCAAATGATGTCAAACGTGTCTCAAAAGATGTGAGATCTTCATTTTCATGTGAGCCATTCCTTTCAGACGCCTGCTTCTTTTTTCATGCCCGCTTTCTGTCTTTCAATTCATAATATCCAGCGAATTCATATTCAAATGTATTCTACATGTCTGTAATCCAAATTACATATTTAAAATGCTAAATCTCTGAGAAAATATCCCAAAGCAATGATTGCGTTTTGCACTTCATTCCGCTGAATATCTATGTATTTTACCTTTGAGGAAATTTGTGGCTTATCCGCACCACAACTAGTCTCTTTTTGCACTCTTCCATCTATTTTTTTTTTTTTTTTGTATGTTTGTGACAACCACCTTGTCAAAATATGTGCAGTCTTCTGAGGATTTCTGGGGTGTGCATCTTGAAAAGCGTTCCTATGGCAACGTACTAAGGGGATGTGCATGGAGATTGCAGGCACGTCTCCAGTACAGGAGGAGAGACTCAGCCAGACAGACAGAGAAAAATAGACCCGGAGTCTTTGAAATCCATATGCTTGTTAAGACAAATGATGGAGCTTCATCAAACATGCGTAAAAAGGCTCTCTGAAGTATCTTGAAATTTGCAGCATTGTTTTATGTGTGACGTGATTTCAACCGAAACATTAAATATAATAAAGCAATTAAAGCTCAATAAAGCTAAAACACATTAGACTCAGACGTCAGCAGTCTGTAATAATAATACTTAGTCTGTCTAGCTGTTTTTTTACTACTCTAAAATAAAGCATTCAGTGTTATCAGTCATCAAATCAGTGCTAATTTTGCTAATAAAATTTCTTTGTTGACAAACTTAGCTTTAGAATGAAAACAAGATGAAGATGGGATGATATGGATAACATTAGATGCTAACACTGGCTACATTAGCATGCAATATCGTTGACAATATTCATTTTCTTTTCGGCTTAGTCCCGATATTAATCTGGGGTCACCACAGCGGAATGAACCGCCAACTTATCCAGCACGCTTTTACGCAGCGGATGCCCTTCCATTCGCAACCCATCACTGGGAAACACCCATAAACTCTCATTCACACACATACTCTACGGACAATTTAGCTTACCCAATTCACCTGTACTGCATGTCTTTGGACTGTGGGGGAAACGGGAGCACCCGGAGGAAACCCACGCGAACGCAGGGAGAGCATGCAAAAAAACGCCACACAGAAACGCCAACTGACCCAGCCGAGACTCGACCAGCGACCTTCTTGCTGTGAGGCAACAGCACTACCTACTGTGCCACCGCGTCGCCAACAAGACTAATATAAAAATTATAAAAACTAACCATCATTCATTTTCTTATAATCCGCTGGACCACTACATTTCTCATTAGATGATCATTCAAACAGTAGCTTTCTGTCATATTAGTAACACAGCCGACCTGTCAGGTTTCTGTTCATTTCAAACCATAGGCTGCGAAAAAATGTCCTTGTTTTCATTGACAAAATTAAAACTTATTCGAATAGGTTTGATTTGTTTTGTAGTTGGCACCAATCTGCTGTTTTGTCATGTCTTTCAAACATAAATGGAGACGTTTTGAAGAATGTTCATGCTGCTTGCTTTACAGTGAAAGTTAGTGGAGCCACATTTACCTTCTAAAAAGAGACTGCCAAAAGATACAGCTGAAGTCAGAATTATTAGCTCTTTATTAGCTATTTTTTTCTTTTTTAAATATTTCCCAAATGATGTTTAACAGAGCAAGAAAATGTTCACAGTATGTCTTATAATATTTATTCTTGTGGAAAAAGTCTTATTTGTTTTATTTTATTAAAAGGAGTTTTAATTTTTTTTAAAACCATTTTAAGGTCAAAATTATTAGCCCCTTTAAGCTATATGTTTTTTCGATAGTCTACAGAACAAACCATCGTTATACAATAACTTGCCTAATTACCCTAACCTGCCTAGTTAACCTAATTAACTTAGTTAAGCATTTAAATGTCACTTGAAGCTGTATAGAAGTGTCGTGAAAAATATCTAGTAAAATATTATTTACTGTCATCATGGCAAAGATAAAATAAATCAGTTATTAGAAATGAGTTATTAAAACTATTATGTTTAGAAATGTGTTGATTTTTTTTTTCTCTCCGTTAAACAGAAATTGGGGAAAAAATAAACAGGAGGGCTATAATTCAGGGGGGCTAATAATTCTGACTTCAATTGTATGTCATCATTTACATACACTTTGTTCCACATTTATAAAGAGATACTTCTGTCGAACATAAAAGGATACGTTTAGAAGAATGTTCACACTGTTCGCTTCAATACAATGAAAGTTAAAGAGAGGCTAGAGGCATTCAAGCTCCAAAAGGCAATCATTACATAGAATATTCTACATCAATCTTACCTCACACTTGCATCATTCTAAAGTTATAAGGAAAGTTCAGGCTGCTTGCATTAACAGAAGTGGGCACCAATCTGCTCTGTTTTGTCATGTCTCTGGACTTGTGATGCATTTTTCACCTCTGGCCGTAGTTTGTACATGCGCACAGCATTTTAGCATTCTCCCCTCATTGTTACGAACAATAAACATAGTTCATATCAACACTGTGAAAGCTACTATTTGTTATTGTCTAAATATGCAAGTATCACATCAGATATTTGAGAGCTTTTGATTGGTCAGAAGATCTGATGAGAAGCTGAAATATGTGATGATTTCATGACAATCATTGATCCATATTGGTGGAAGTGAGAAACTGGAAGTTTTGAATGCTAATAGTGTCTAAATGCAAATTTTGTCAGTTTTGGAGAACGCTAGCTTATAGAAAACCTTAATGCTGGGTTCACACTAAACATGCAGCGTCACATTGAAATAAACAAAATGGCCAAAATATTAATGAATAGTGATTTTATTCTTGTACTTTGTCTTTCAAAAACAACTAGGTTATACCACAAGGTGTGTTTAATCGTTTAAAATATAATCCAAATTGGTATATAACTTTTTATTCTGTGCTGTATTTTTAAAGTACAGGTCAGAATATTGTAAGTAGGTCATTGAGTACATTTACATGGACACCAATACTCTGATTGTAATGAGTCTACCATGTAAACAGTGATTTGTGATTAATTTAATCCGGTCATAAGGTCATAATCAAACTAAACAGAAATCGAATTAAGACATGTGGAGAATGCCGATTTTAGTCACTTTTTTGAAGTGCCGTACAGACGTCTAGACGTGTAGGATTTTCGCCGCAATTGGCGACCTGCATCGCGAAATGCGGAGGGTTTTCTCCCATACGGCATGCAGTATCAAATTCCATTAAAACTACACTCTTCCAGCAGTTCATACTCGCATCCAATATTTCGTTTGTCAAGGCATGTCTGAAATGTTCCTGAATGAAAGTGAAAGTGCCGAACCGCAGTTAAAGTCGACAAATTAGATATAACATGAAACTCCTGATGGAAATGTGGATAGCGTGGAGACGCAGTGATGTTAATCGAATTATGATCTATAACTTGTAAAATGAGATCATGAAAGGAACATTCAAAAAGCAACTCATGTAAACACCTTCATCATATTATTGTCTTATTCAGATTAAGGCAAATAATTTGATTACTGATGTCCATGTAAACTCAGTAACTGTTGCAAAAACATTGATTGAAAAACATTCACTCTAGTTTACTTGTGGGGTGGTCTATTTCCTCGAGTGTAATTTCCACTCGAGTTGAATTATCTGAACTTGTGTGGAAGACACGATTGAGGTGAATTCTGTGATTTCTGTGACACATATTGAGCATTCCATGCCGTTTGTGCCTCCTGGTGGAAATTTGCCTATATTTGTGTATTTGCATTGACATTTGTCATTTGCATTGATGTAAATACTAAAGCCCCCAGAACCCCCCCAACCCCCCCTCCCCCATCACCACCACCACCACCCAAACACCTCCCAGAAAAAAAAAACATTTTGAGCACTAAAATATCCTATAAATGTAGTGACATGCTATTCAGCTGATGCTTTTCTGTCATTTATCCTCCATTGTCTGTAGGCGGAGTTCAAAGGAAATTGTGTGCGTGACCCCGGCCGGCGTGAATGTAGGAAGTACTCCGGTTATGGTGGACATTGACTCAGCTGAGCTGAGGAACCCAGAGGTGAAGTTTAACTACACAGAAGACCCCACTGTCCTGAAGATTGACCCCGACTGGAGCATCGCTAGGTAGGTGACACAACTGTGTTGTTTACAGCATTGCAATACCAAAATTGAGACATGCAGTGGAAGAATAGCTTTAATATTATGCTGGAATCATGGCTTTGCAGTTTGGATTTTTCACAGCAGCGGTGTTCTTTTTGTCTTGTATTTTAATCATGATTTACATTTAAAAAATGTCATTCAGAGTAACAATATTGTTTTTTTTTTTATGTTCCTATAAGAGTGACATTTTAACTACAGTGGTTTGAACTGTAACCTTCTGAAGGACGTAAACGGTTATCAGCATGATAGTGTAAAACTGTACACTTCTAGTCAAGCCACCCTCTGCAGTCTTATACCAAAGACGGAAATAAGCATAGTTATAATAGCTATTTATGTTGGAGAGCATTGCTGTTATGTGACTATATTGTATTGAAATATGGTACAATTAAGTGTTAAGGTTAAATCAAAAGTAATTCACTAAATATTTAATGGTAAAATTATTTAATAGCAATGTTTTGCTATTGTTACAGCTGAATCAGTTACAAAATAACTGTGACATGATAAAAAATATGAAATTATAAAAATATGTAATATTAATTGCACCTAGCTTGTATGTAATAAGTTTGCAGATAGAATAGAGAGAGAGAGAAAGAAAAGACCCAGAGCTAAAGTTATCTAGCTTTGTCTCTTCCTTGACCATGTGACCAAACTAAAATACCGAGTCAATTCAAATTGACCAATCAAGATGGAGCTTCATCAGTATGTGACTTTGCAATCTGTTAGAACCTTTTATGGTGAAAAATATCATTCTCATCTTTCACATCAAAGCATCTTATTGCACATATTTTTAGACAAGAATCATTTGATGACATATTTATAGACTTTATAGATCAAATCACAGTGCAGCCCCAAAATCATAGTTAAAGGGATAGTTCACTCAAAAGTGAAACAAAATTTTCAATGGTTACAGGTTTTTCAGAAAATCTTCTTTCGTGTTCAACAGAGGAAAGAAAATTATAATGGTGTGAAATGAGTGAAGGATGAATATGAGGACAGATTTATCATTTTTAATTTCATCCATGTTTGAAGACAAACTTTTTTCCAAGACTAAGACGAGACGAAGATGGGACGACATGGATATCATTAGATACTAACAGTGGCTACATCAGCGTTCAATATCATTGACAAAAATGACTCAAATGCAGTCAAAAAGATTAAAACTAAGCATCATTAATTTTGGTTCTAATCCGCTGGGCTGCTGAATTTCGCTGTTCTTTCATTAGATGAGCGGATCAGAGCACCAGCAGACCTGTCCTGTTTCTGCTTGTTTTAAGCTATAAGCAATGAACATTTTTCATGCTTATTTTCATTGATGAAATGAACACTGGCCAAAGTATGAATTAATTGTGATTTAAATCCTTGTACTTTGTCCTTCAATCCACTAGATTTTACCACAAGGTGTTTTTAATCATTTAAAATAGAATCAAATTCAGTATATAATCTTTTTATGCAGTATTTTGATGACCAAATCAGAGAATACTGTCAGAATACACTAAATATCCCTCAAAACACTGAAAACTTAAATAAGTTTTATTATTAAATTACATCTAATTTAAATAAATACATACATTTGATTTAATGAAGCATAAATTTGTTCTGATCACCAGCGATCTAGCGGCTGCAGATCGTTGGTAAACACACACCTTCATGTGGACTTTAATTTTGTCACTTTACGAACTACAAATCCAGTCATGCACTTCATACACACACCTGTTCCAGTGTTCTGCTGATTATACACACACACAGCTGGGTGCTGTTCAAGTACTGATTACATGGACTTTATATAGAGCACACTCACACAGACTTGTCTGAGTCTTCTGTAATGTGAGGGACGCTGACAAAAGTTACACAAATTGAGGTATTAAACCCCACGTTGCGTTGAGGCTTCAAATTATTTAGTGAAGCGGTGAGAGTTCTTGCCTAGCGCGAAGGAGATAATGGGTTTGAATACAGGGTGATGCAGCTATAGTTCTTAGTATTTAAATGCTTTGTTCTTGTGACGTGTTTTGTTTTAACATTGGTCTGACATCCAAATAAACACTTTGTGAATAAAAAGGCATTATTAAAATACATCAAGTCATAATTTCAGAGTATTTGTGCAAGTCAGGATTCGAACTCAGGCCTTTGCAGCACCGTTTCTCTGTGCATATACATGGTCCGCTAGGCTATAGGAGATAGAAATATTTTTCCGACCCTGTCAGTCAAACCCAGATTTGCCAGGTTTCGAAATGCTTCTGAAATGCCTGATGTTTGAATTGCTGTAGTCCCATGACCTGGTGTTTCGAAACACTTTAGTCACGTGACCTGGCTGTTTCTGATCATGCTTCATGCAGTGTTTCAAAACACTTGCGCTTCGGGATCTCGACACTGTGTCGAAACTCGGTTTCACGTTAGCCATCCCTACAGGCAGCAAGCAATGTAAACAAACAGAACAAAGCAAGGATCAAACATGGCAAAGCAAAGGAAATGTGTTGTAATGTTCACAATACAGTATAACAAGACCTAGCAAAGTCTGTGTGTGCTGTATACTGTATATAGTCTGTGCAATCAGTCCTTGAGCAGCTCCCAGCTGTGTGTGTGTAATCAAATATGAACTGGAACAGGTGTGTGTGTGTGTGTGGTGCATGACAGGATTTGTAGTCCATATGGTGACAGATTTGTAGTCCTGAGTGAAAGTGAATGATTCCCAGCGATCTACAACCCTGGAATGCTGTTGACTGTGACAATATTACACAAACTATTACACAAACATTACCGATAAAGTTCATCATCATCAAAGTATAATTCACACCCTGATAATAATATTATTAATAATAATAATAATATTAATAATAATAATAATAGTAATAAAAATAGTAATAATAATATTAATAATAATAATAATATTAATAATAGTAATATTATTAATAATAATAAAATAATAATAGTAGTAGTAGTAGTAGTAGTAGTAGTTGTAGTAACAATAATAATAATAATAATAATAATAATAATAATAATAGTAGTAGTAATAATAATAATAATAATAATAATAATAATAATAATAATAATAAAATATTAATAGTAGTAGTACTAGTAGTAGTAATAATAAAATTAATAATAATAATAATAATAATAATAATAATAATAAAATAATAATAGTAGTAGTAGTAGTAACAATAATAATAATAATAATAATAATAATAATAATAATAATAATAGTAGTAGTAATAATAATAATAATAATAATAATAAAATATTAATAGTAGTAGTAATAGTAGTAGTAATAATAAAATTAATAATAATAATAATAATAATAATAATAATAAAATAATAATAGTAGTAGTAGTAGTAACAATAATAATAATAATAATAATAATAATAATAATAATAATAATAATAATAGTAATATTAATAATAATAATAATAATAAAAATAAAATAATAATAGTAGTAGTAGTAGTAGTAGTAGTAACAATAATATTAATAATAATAATAATAATAATAATAATAATAATAATAGTAGTAGTAATAATAATAATAATAATAATAATAATAAAATATTAATAGTAGTAGTACTAGTAGTAGTAATAATAAAATTAATAATAATACTAATAATAATAATAATAAAATAATAATAGTAGTAGTAGTAGTAACAATAATAATAATAATAATAATAATAATAATAATAATAACAATAATAATAATAATAGTAGTAGTAATAATAATAATAATAATAATAATAAAATATTAATAGTAGTAGTAATAGTAGTAGTAATAATAAAATTAATAATAATAATAATAATAACTAGAATTGTACATTTCCTAAAGAAAATGTGAGTGGGGTTTGCGTGGCAAATCGATGGGGTAAAATGAATCACTGAACTGGGCAAAAGCACTGGAGTGCTAAGAAATGGCTAAATTCATGTGTTTATGCAGTTGCTAGGGTATTCTAAATGGTTGCTAGGCTGTGGCAACGCCGTTTTAATGAGTAAAAACAAAAACAATTTTATCAGCCTGCATCAATAGAGGCCAAACCCTGTCTTTCTATGATATTCCTGTGCTGAAATATGGCTTGTTTATGTTGTTATGTGGTTGTTAGGGGCCTAAAAGTGGTTGCTAGGGAGTGTCTACAAATTTGGTATATCACTACTTAATACCGACTTGACAGGCCGAGTGAAACGAGCCCACCCCCAAGCTTCTACGACTCTGTAATCTAGATATCGATGTCAGCCATTTTGTGGCAATGTTAAGCCTATGGGAGTCTTTGGATGTCAGCCATTTTGTGCAAATGTCAGCCATTTTGTGCCAATGTTAAATTTATGGTGTTGCTAGGTGGTTGCTATGGTGTTCTGAGTGGTTGCTAGGTGGATGCTAAGGTGTTGCTAGGTGGTTGCTAGGGTGTCCTAAGTGGTTGCTAGGTGGTTGCTAAGGTGTTACTAGGCGGTTGCTATGGTGTCCTAAGTGGTTGCTAGGTGGTTGCTAAGGTGTTGCTAGGCGGTTGCTAGGGTGTTCTAAGTGGTTGCTAGGTGGTTGCTAAGGTGTTGCTAGGCGGTTGCTAGGGTGTCCAAAGTGGTTGCTAGGTGGTTGCTAAGGTGTTGCTAGGCGGTTGCTAGGGTGTCCAAAGTGGTTGCTAAGGTGTTGCTAGGCGGTTGCTAGGGTGTTCTAAGTGGTTGCTAGGTGGTTGCTAAGGTGTTGCTAGGTGGTTGCTAGGGTGTCCTAAGTGGTTGCTAGGCGGTTGCTAAGGTGTTGCTAGGCGGTTGCTAGGGTGTCCTAAGTGGTTGCTAGGCAGTTGCTAAGGTGTTGCTAGGGTGTCCTAAGTGGTTGCTAGGCAGTTGCTAAGGTGTTCCTAGGGTGTCCTAAGTGGTTGCTAGGTGGTTGCTAAGGTGTTGCCAGGCGGTTGCTAGGGTATTCTGAGTGGTTGCTAAGGCGTTGCTAGGCTGTTGCTAGGGTGTCCTGAGTGGTCGCTAGGCACTTACTGAGGCATTACTAGGCCGTTGCTAGGTGGTTGCTAGTCGGTTGCTAGGGTAATTTGGGTGGTTGCTAGGCAGTTGCTAGGGTACCCTAGGTTGTTACTAGGCAAGCCTCACATACATGCTTGGTCATTTGTTTATACTTAGTAAGCATTTCTAGCAAGTTACAGCACTTGGCTAGTCAATATTAGCATGTAGCTAGTCACTGCTAGCATGTGTAGCATACAGGAAGTTCCGTTTGCTAGCATGAGCCAAACGAGCCAATCCCCATGTCTCTACGATGTTCTGATGCTGAGATATAGCTGTTGATAAATGGTTGCTAGGGTACTCTGTTTTGTTGCCATGGGCGTGGTTACAGAGTGAACTTGGGTGTGGTTGGTTGCCTAAGTCAAATGAGCCAACCCCCAAGTCAATAGGACACTGCTATGCAAAGATATGCATGTAGGCTCGTTATAATTGCAGTCTATGGGATCAGTTTGGGGGCGTGGCCTGAGAGCTTCATTATCATATTGATATGCTCATTGGTTGTCTGAGTCAACTGAGCCAACCCCCAAGTCAATAGGACACTGCTATGCAAAGATATGCATGTAGGCCAGTTATAATGGCAGTCTATGGGATCAGTTTGGGGGCGTGGCTTGTGAGCTTCATTATCATATTGAGATGCTCATTGGTTGTCTGAGTCAAATGAGCCTACCCCCAAGTCAATAGGACACTGCTAGTCAAAGATATGCATGTAGGCTAGTTATAATGGGAGTCTATGGGATCAGTTTGGGGGCGTGGCCTGAGAGCTACATTATCATAATGAGATGCTTATTGGTTGTCTGAGTCAAATGAGCCAACCCCCAAGTCAATAGGACACTGCTATGCAAAGATATGCATGTAGGCCAGTTACAATGGCAGTGTATGGAACATTTTTAAGGGTATTTAAATGGAATGGGGGCGTGGCTTATGAGCGTCATTATCATATTGAAAGCTGATAGGTTGTCTGAGTCAAATGAGCCAACCCCCAAGTCTCTATGACACTGCTATGCAAAGATATGCATCTAGCCCTATTTTAATAGAAGTCTATGGGATCAGTTTGTGGGCGTGGCTTGTGAGCTTCATTATCATATTGAGATGCTCATTGGTTGTCTGAGTCATATGAGCCAACCCCCATGTCTGTATGACACTGCTATGCAAAGATATGCATGAAAGCCTATTATAATGGCAGTCTATGAAATCGATTTGGGGGCGTGGCTTATGCGCTTCATTTGCATATTGAGATGCTCATTGGTTGTCTTAGTCAAATGAGCCAACCCCCAAGTCTATAGGACACTGCTATGCAAAGATATGCATGTAGGCCAGTTATAATGGCAGTCTATGGGATCAGTTTGGGGGCGTGGCCTGTGAGCTTCATTATCATATTGAGATGCTCATTGGTTGTCTTAGTCAAATGAGCCAACCCCCAAGTCAATAGGACACTGCTATGCAAAGATATGCATGTAGGCCAGTTATAATGGCAGTCTATGGGATCAGTTTGGGGGCGTGGCCTGTGAGCTTCATTATCATATTGAGATGCTCATTGGTTGTCTGAGTCAAATGAGCCAACCCCCAAGTCAATAGGACACTGCTATGCAAAGATATGCATGTAGGCCAGTTATAATAGCAGTCTATGGGATCAGTTTGGGGGCGTGGCTTGTGAGCTTCATTATCATATTGAGATGCTCATTGGTTGTCTGAGTCATATGAGCCAACCCCCATGTCTGTATGACACTGCTATGCAAAGATATGCATGAAAGCCTATTATAATGGCAGTCTATGAAATCGATTTGGGGGCGTGGCTTATGCGCTTCATTTGCATATTGAGATGCTCATTGGTTGTCTTAGTCAAATGAGCCAACCCCCAAGTCTATAGGACACTGCTATGCAAAGATATGCATGTAGGCCAGTTATAATGGCAGTCTATGGGATCAGTTTGGGGGCGTGGCCTGTGAGCTTCATTATCATATTGAGATGCTCATTGGTTGTCTTAGTCAAATGAGCCAACCCCCAAGTCAATAGGACACTGCTATGCAAAGATATGCATGTAGGCCAGTTATAATGGCAGTCTATGGGATCAGTTTGGGGGCGTGGCCTGTGAGCTTCATTATCATATTGAGATGCTCATTGGTTGTCTGAGTCAAATGAGCCAACCCCCAAGTCAATAGGACACTGCTATGCAAAGATATGCATGTAGGCCAGTTATAATGGCAATCTATGGGATCAGTTTGTGGGCGTGGCTTGTGAGCTTCATTATCATATTGAGATGCTCATTGGTTGCCTGAGTCAAATGAGCCAACCCCCAAGTCAATAGGACACTGCTATGTAATGTTATGGATGTGTGACATTTATAATGGGAGTCAATGGGATCAGCAATGGGACTTCCCACCCCATGTTAAGTCAATGAGGCAGTTATTAGGGGTCTTTAAATGGTTTGGGGGGCGTGGCTTGCGAGCTTCATTATCATATTGAGACGCTGATTGGTTGCCTGAGTCAAATAAGCCCACCCCCAAGTCTATATGACACTGCTATGTAATGTGATTGACATGTGACATTTATAATGGGAGTCAATGTAATGAATGGGAGTCAATGGCAATGTTAAGTCAATGGGGACCACTTTGGGACGTCCTAGCACCCCAGGGGTACAACTTATAGCCCCTTTTGGGGTATGTTCCCACTTAGGCTGCAACCCCCTACAGATGTTGTGAATCCCATATGTCTATGAAATTCACATGCGGCGCAGTGATTCGTCAAAATTCGGCTCCATGTTAAGTCAATGGGAGATTTGGGACCCCCTAGCCCCCCAAGGGTACAACATTTACCCCCTTTCGAGGTATGTTCTGACTCAGGCTGCAACCCTTTCGAGATGTGGTAAATTCCATGGTTCTACGAAATTCACAGTTGGCTCCGCAATGCGGGGAGTTTTGTGAGGGGAGCGGGGTGCTAGAAAATGAATGGGAGTCAATGGGACCAATGTAAGTCAATGGGACCACTTTGGGACGTCCTAGCACCCCAGGGGTACAACTTATACCCCCTTGCGGGGTATGTTCTTACTCAGGCTGCAACCCTTTCAAGATGTCGTGAATCCCATATTTCTACGAAATTCAGTCTTGGCGCTATGATGTGTCAAAGTTTCTCCCATGTTATTTCAATGGGAAATTTCGGCGGTTTTTTGGCCCCTGCGGGGCCAAAAAACCGCCCACCCCTTATAAAAGTCATAGCACACCATTCCCGATAAAGCCGCACGATTTGACCCCACTTTCAAGGGTCTGGGACGAAAACTGCGGGACTAGTTACGCGCCGAAAAAACGCACGGAAGAAGAAGAATAAGAATAATAAGTATGGAGAATAACAATAGTGAACTTTGCCTAAAGGCAAACCCCACTAATAAAATAATAATAGTAGTAGTAGTAGTAACAATAATAATAATAATAATAATAATAATAATAATAATAATAATAATATTAATAATAATAATAATAAAAATAAAATAATAATAGTAGTAGTAGTAGTAGTAGTAACAATAATAATAATAATAATAATAATAATAATAATAATAATAGTAGTAGTAATAATAATAATAATAATAATAAAATATTAATAGTAGTAGTACTAGTAGTAGTAATAATAAAATTAATAATAATAATAATAATAATAATAATAATAAAATATTAATAGTAGTAGTACTAGTAGTAGTAGTAATAATAAAATTAATAATAATAATAATAATAATAATAATAATAATAATAATAATAAAATAATAATAGTAATAGTAGTAGTAACAATAATAATAATAATAATAATAATAATAATAATAATAATAATAATAATAATAATAATAATAATAATAACAACAACAATTGGACAAACTACTCTTTTCAAATACACTTGTGATGCATCTTAATGTCGTGTGAGAGTCACAGCTTCTAATCGTAATTTTCAGTCATTCCTTTACTTTTGCTCCTAATAAATACAGCAAAATTAAAACTGTAGCAGTTGCCTCTACCTCGCCGAAGGAAGTCAAAACAACAAACAAGTATTAAAAATCAATACAGAGCTATTTGTGCTTTTCTCCTGACGTGTGAGCAGAACTCATTAAGAGGTTGAGAAACGCGCTTGTTTTAGCTGTCCTCAGATCAGACGTGTGTTACCTGCTTGCTGTCAGCTGAGGGGGGTTTTTGCAGTTTTTCCAGGGAGGAGCAGCGATTTGCACTAAAGCATGTCTGGCCTGTCGGTGTCGAGGGTGAAATAAAAACAAGCAGTCTATAGAAACCCCATCAGCGGTGTCAGACGGGGCAGGCGGGATGGAGCACTTATCACCCGCGGGTTATGGACTGAACGCTTTAAAAGCCTGCAGATGAAAAGAAGCTCTCGACGCTCGCTCTCTCGCACTCCTTCTGTGTTTTTCTATCACTCACTTTCTTATTTACCTTTGTGCGGTATCAGCGCTCCGTCTCAGAGAGCAAAAAGGTGGGAAAAATAAAATGTAAAGCTGTACTGCGAAGCTATTGACGTCATAGGTTTCGAAGACGTCTGTGGGTCTAATAGTGGTTTGTTCATGTGTTCATTGTAGTTTTGAAGGATTGACAACAGTTTTGCCTGCCTGCTTGTCTGTCTGTCTGTCTGCCTGTCTGTCTGTCTGTCTGCCTGTCTGTCTGTCTATCTGTCTGTCTGTCTGTCTGCCTGTCTGCCTGTCTGCCTGTCTGTCTATCTGTCTGTCTGTCTGTCTGTCTGTCTGTCTGTCTGTCTGTCTGTCTGTCTGTCTGTCTGTCTGTGCGTCTATCTACCTGTCTGTCTGTCTGTCTGTCTGTCTGTCATTCTATATCTATCTATCTATCTATCTATCTATCTATCTATCTATCTATCTATCTATCTATCTATCTATCTATCTATCTATCTATCTATCTATCTATCTATCTACCTGTCTGTCTGTCTGTCTGTCTGTCTGTCTGTCTGTCTGTCTGTCTGTCTGTCTGTCTGTCTGTCTGTCCGTCCGTCTATCTGCCTGTCTGTCATTCTGTCTGTCTGTCTGTCTGTCTGTCTGTCTGTCATTCTATATCTATCTATCTATCTATCTATCTATCTATCTATCTATCTATCTATCTATCTATCTATCTATCTATCTATCTATCTATCTATCTATCTATCTATCTATCTATCTATCTATCTATCTATCTATCTATCTATCTATCTATCTATCTACCTGTCTGTCTATCTATCTACCTGTCTGTCTGTCTGTCTGTCTGTCTGTCTGTCTGTCTGTCTGTCTGTCTGTCTGTCTGTCTGTCTGTCTGTCATTCTATATCTATCTATCTATCTATCTATCTATCTATCTATCTATCTATCTATCTATCTATCTATCTATCTATCTATCTATCTATCTATCTATCTATCTATCTATCTATCTATCTATCTATCTATCTATCTATCTATCTATCTATCTACCTACCTACCTACCTACCTACCTGTCTGTCTATCTATCTACCTGTCTGTCTGTCTGTCTGTCTGTCTGTCTGTCTGTCTGTCTGTCTGTCTGTCTGTCTGTCTGTCTGTCATTCTATATCTATCTATCTGTCTGTCTGTCCGTCCGTCCGTCCGTCCGTCCGTCCGTCCGCCCGCCCATCTCCCGGCCTGTCATTCTCTCTATCATTCTATATTTATTGTTCCATCTATTGTTCTATCTATCTGATGTGGACTGTTTATGACTAAATAAATAAATAAATAAATAAATAAATAAATAAATAAATAAATAAATAAATACATAACTCTGGTGTATAATGTTTAATATATAATACAAATAATAATATGTACTTTTGTTAGATGACCATTTTTCCAATTTGTACATTTATGTTATATTTCAACTAAATAAATGCACTGATGCATTTCTACAGTATTTTTAAGCAATTTAACTTAAAAAATTTTTACTAAAAAATATATTTTAAAAAATGTACAATCATTTTGTATTTGCTTTTTAGACGTTTTTACCCTCATTATTACATTTTCTTTATATAAAAAATCAGCTTCATTAAATTGTGTTGTCCTTGTGAAAAAAATGAATAATAATTATAACAAATACATCTTAGAGAAAATAATTGTGTGAATACAAATATATGAAAAGTAGATATCAAGATATAGATCCTATATAGCTTTTTACTTGCAGCACAAGGGGGAAAATACTCTACTGTAGAAACTTATACCTAATGATTTTGGGTTTGGCTGAAGACTTTCAGTTTTGTCTGCGACATGGTGGCGCAGTGGGTAGTGCTGTCGCTTCACAGCAAGAAGGTTGCTGGTTCCAGCCTCGGCTGGGTCAGTTGGCATTTCTGTGTGGAGTTTGCATGTTCTTCCAGTGTTCGCATGGGTTTTCTCCGGGTGCTCCGGTTTCCCCCACAGTCAAAAGACTTTAGTTTATGTGTGTGAATGCGAGAATATATGGATGTTTCCCAGTGATGGGTTGCAACTGGAAGGGCATCCGCTGTGTAAAACATATGCTGGATAAGTTGGCGGTTCATTCCGCTGTGGCGACCCCTGATGAATAAATGGACTAAACCGAAGGAAAATAAATGAATGAATTTCAGTTTTGTCCTCTTGTCAAAACACACTCAGTGTACTTAAAAAAAAAAAAAAAAAAACTTATTCAAAATACTTACTCAAAATAAGCTGAATCGACACAATTCTGAAGTTCTTTGGGGGGGGACAACTTAATTGCTTTAGATTCATTCCACTTAATTTTGTAAAAATAATTAAGTTAACTTTTTTTGTTAACTTTTTTTTATTGTGTGGAACCGCACACTAAAACATCCTGGAATGTTTTAAGCTGAAATTGTTGAATCAACCAAGCATTTATACTTCAATACTCACCTTATTCTGTAGTTACTCACATTTGTGTGCGTGTGTTTGTGTGTGTTTGTGTGTGTGTCATAATGTGTTGTGTTGCTGACCCAGGCCACTACAGTCAAGCGTTGGCTCTCTCCATAGAACCCCTGCTTTGAACGGGGCCATTATCCCTCAGGAGTGTGTACCGCCATACCTTTCCCTCCTCCATCTGCCTCTGAAAAACACACGCATACACGCACACACACTCAGAGATCAAAGCAAAGCCGGAAATGACTGCGCCTGTGCAGAAGTGGCCTCCAGCTTGAACGGACATAACTGGAACCCAAAAGTTGTGGCCCCAGAGCCTGTTAGTGAGCGCCGAGCGAGGCTGTATTGATTGGAGCTGAAAATGGCCTTCAGGGCCTCGGCACAGCAGGTGTCACACAGGCAAACACACTCGAACCCACACACACTGACTGTGTCAACAAGCTGGTGAACACAAGGGCTTTTTTGGAAGATGTCTGTATAGGGAACTCTAGGCAAAATAGTGTCACCAAACAATTGAGTGTTTTGATGACATAAATGTACATACAGCATCTTCAAACAGACAAATGTCAAGAGGACAAAAAGTCTGATCGCTATTATTATCAGTAGAATATTTTATTGATTTGGTTTAGTATTTTTTTTCCTGATGATTGGCTCTGCATGCTCTTACTGCTTTGGATGTTTGCTCTATTAATAATTGGCCAATCAGAACATTGTTTAGATGTGGTTTACAAATAAATTCAGCATTTTATTTTATAAATGTATTATTGTTATTATTATTATTGTTGTTAGTAGTAGTGTTAGTAGTAGTAGTATTAGTATTAGTATTAGTATTAGTAGTACTAGTAGTAGTTGTAGTAAGTAGTAAGAGGAATATTGTAATTTGTTTAAAATATTATATAAAAAAAAATACAAAGTTATCACATATATATATATATATATATATATATATATATATATATATATATATATATATATATATATATATATATATATATATATATATATATATATATATATATATATATATATATATATATATATATATATATACACTGTTCATATAATAACTTTGTATTTTTCCAAAATTCGGATTTTTTAATTTTATATTCATTATTTTAAAATTTTATTAATTTATTTATTTATTATATTAAATTATTATTATTATTATTATTATTATTATTATTATTATTATTATTATTGTTATTGTTATTATTATTATTATTATTATTATTATTATTATTATTATTATTATTATTATTATTATTAATTATTTATTTATAAATAATATTTTTAAAACATTATGTGGCTGTAAATCGGCACAGGTGGGAGGCGTGCGTTGGCCGAGTGCCTTAGTGTCCCACCAGTGACAATATACAGCCAGTGATGATATACAGTGCCGATGCACTGAATCCGATGCTTCGAAATTATAAATATTTTAAAATAGGCACTATCCTTATAAATAAAATGCATAGTTGTAATCTATACAGCTATATTCTCAACAAAAAAAAGCCTTAAAAGTGCATTATGTTGTCTAACAGCAGTAATATTAGTCAAAATGCAGAGTGTACTCTGCTTGTTGCTGTATGTATTGTATGTATTTTTTTCATATGTGCTTGCATGTACAGTTGAAGTCAGATTTATTAGCCCCCCCCCCCCTTTGATTTTTTTTTCTTTTTAAAATATTTCCCAAATTAAATTTAACAGAGCAAGGAATTTTTTACAGTATGTCTGATAATATTTTTTCTTCTGGAGAAAGTCTTATTTGTTTTATTTTGGCTATAATAAAAGCAGTTTAAAATTTTTTAAAAGCCATTTAAGGTCAAAATTATTAGCCCCTTTAAGCTATATTTGTTCGATAGTATACAGAACAAACCATTATTATACAGTAATATTAATTAGTTTACCCAATTTACCTAGTTAAGCCTTTAAATGTCACTTTAAGCTGTATAGAAGTGTCTTGAAAAATATCTAGTCATATATTATTTACTGTCATCATGGCAAAGATAAAATAAATCAGTTATTAGAAATGAGTTATTAAAACTATTATGATTAGAAATGTGTTGAAAAAAATCTTCTCTCTGTTAAACAGAAATTGGGGGGGGGGGGTAAACAGGGAGGCTAATAATTCAGGGGGGATAATAATTTTGACTTTAACTGTATGTATATATTGTTGAAATATAAATATATATAATCTAGTGTAAAATTAACAATAATATATAATCAGAAATTTATATTCCTTAGTTTTTAATTATATCATTCAATTCAAAACTCTATCAACACAGGTGATAGAGACATTAAACCTATTGCCGTCCTGAGCACTGGCATATCCCAAAGTGATGTAAATGCTCAACGACTGTGCCTTTGTCTTTGTGGATTCATTCAGCCCAAAGAAACTCTTTAGTTGATAAACTTGTGTGATCAGTGACTGGGCGGATTCTTTCACCTATTTACTTTATTTGCATGCTTTGTTTAGCTATGTCCACCTTTAGCCACTGCCCTTTCCAAAAAGCATATAATAGACAGGACAACTCTGGCCCCGTTTACACTAATGCGTTTTCGTTTTAAAACGCACAAGTTTTGCTATGTTTACACCATCCGTCCACACTACGCAGGAGTTTTCGAGCCCCAAAAACGGAGCATTTTGAAAACACTGGAGAGGCTGTTTTCATTCTAAAACGTTGCTGCTCCGTCTCAGTGTGGATGGGGGAAAACGGAGACATCTGAAAACGGAGGCGGGGCTGCTGAGATTCGCTACATGATTGGGGCTTTTGGGTCATTGCGTATCCTTCCCTTATTTGTCAAGCCCCTATCACATGACTATGACGCTACCGGAAGACGGCAGACCAGCCTTCACTGTAAACAACAACATGGACCCAGAAATGGGAGCGTTGTTTGCACTATTGTCCGTTTTAGGCGCCATTGTGCAGTTAAACTCTGCCCTTTTTACTACAGCAGCTGCATATATTCGCAAGAGGCAAGCTATTGTTCGAGCACTCGCTAATCGCTCGCGTTCATCGTTCAACAAGCGTTTGTTGACTAACAATAACCAAATGCCAAGCGAGACACATGCTTCCTGTTTATGCTTGAACGCGCATGCCCAGAGTGCGCGAATGGTCACTTGATAAACGTTTTTGGTGGAGTAGTGTGGACGGAGATATGTTTAGAAACGCTAGTATGGACGCGGATCGTTTTTGATCTAAAACGCCCTTCAAAACGAAAACGTATTCGTGTAAACGGGGCCTCTGTCTTAAATCAGACTTGTTTTAGACTTAATCAGTGGTGTAAAGAAACAAATTACAAGTACTCTAACTTCTGTAATTGAGTAGTATTTCTTAGAAATTGTCATTTACTACTTAGTTTTAAAAATGTGTACTTTTACTTTCTCTTGAGTACATTTTAAGTGCAGTATTGGTACGTTTACTCCACTACTTTCCTTCAACCTGCAGTCACTACTTTTTTTCTTGTCTATGGGGATTAGAAAAATCAGTCCTGTGATTCCTGAATAAATCTTTAAATCTAGGTAAATACCTCAAGACATGGACGATTTATAATTACAGAAAACTGTTTGGAAGTGTTAAAAGTTTCCAAAAAGGCGTCCAAAATCTTTACACGCTTTGACCCAGAGACTGTTTAGATGCATGTTACTGACGAG
>LR812541.1:39063802-39071302 GCA_903798195.1 Danio kyathit
TATTGTTTTGTGGTTCTAAAATAATAAGGTAAAAATAACCTTGGATGTTCTATTTTCATTTATTTATTTATTTATTTATTTATTTATTTATTTATTTATTTATTTATTTATTTATTTATTTATTTATTTTTATAACCAACCAGCAGTGTTATAGGAATGCAAATTTCATGGCTGTTGCAAAAATATAAATACCCAAACAATTGTTATTACATTGGTCTTTGAATAATAATAATAATAATAATAATAATAATAATAATAATAATAATAATAATAATAATAATAATAAATAAAGAAACATTGTCTTAATAATTAAAATGCACTACATTATTTTGCAGATTACCAAAATATTAAAAAGGTAGAGTGGATTATAGGAGTGTTGATAGTTGTTGCTTTGTGTATTCTCTTTATTCCAGACACTAGGTCCAATAGTACCAAAGACAGACAAAACAGTACAAACCACACTTAAAAATCAATATGTCGTCAAAGGTGAAGACGTACCTCAGTAAGCCTAGAGGTTTATAAACAACTTTAAAATACTATTCTGAGAATTCTCCAATCGACAGATAAACTTATAGATCAAATTTCTCATCAAAGCAAAAAATGATCAAACTCTTAGCTTAACAAATAATTCACTACACCATCTATGTTTTTTAAGAAGTATCCTCGTGCAATCATTGTATGCAACCTGCAGCTCATGGAGACTCTCTTCTTTAAAATTATACCACAGAGGAGCTGTGTATAAATAACTGCAACACGTTCTAAAGAGGTTTACATTATCCTGCTCCAAACACAAATAAAACTTTCTCACCAGCATATTTGCTTGAGCATATAACTTTCGTCATTCCCTGTACATATCATTATCATCACTCATGTATTCAGTAATGACATGCCCTAAATATTTAACAGTTTTACTAGCATTTAAATCTTGCCCTGACAAATAAAAATCTGGAAAAATCATATCTCTATCTTCTTTGCTTCTACATGTCATGTAAACACTCTTTTTTTTTAATTATGTTGCACATCATATCTCTGCCCATAATCTGCACAAATATTAAATATTATTACTTTATACATTACCATAGGTCATTTTCATGCATAAATTATTTGTTTATTTGTTCTTAATACAATCCCATTACACTTTATACTATACTGTTGTTTTGAAAAGTGTATATTAAGTTAGTCTGTCTATCTCTGTGTTTCTCTTCTCCACAGAACTGCACGGTTTTCAACAACTCGGTCATGGTCTGTCTGGCCCCGTCGGTGGCTGATTCAGAGAGAGGCTTTGCTGAGACCGGCAGTGGACCAGATGAGATCGGCTTCTACATGGACAATGTTCACGCTCTTGTGGTGGTCAATGAGAGCTTCAGCTACTACCCGGACCCCATCTTTGAACCGCTCAGTCCCACAGGCATCCTGGAGCTCAAACCAACATCTCCACTCATCCTGAAGGTACAGGAAAACAACACTCATCTGCCTACTGCAAGTTAGATAATGAATGAGTTACAATACAAATTATTTTATTTTATTTTATTTTTATTTTATTTTGCTTTCTTTACTTTACTTTACTTTACTTTACTTTACTTTTAATTAATTAATTAAATAATTTGTTTATTGTTTATTTGTTTATTGTTTATTTTATTTTATTTTATTTCATTGTATTTGTATTTTTTATTTTTTTATTTTTTGTCAACCAGTAAAGTTTTCTTTATAGACTGTTTTTTGTTTGGCAGAACATTAGACTAATGTTAATTAAAAAATAAAATCTGTTTCAATAACCAAAACTTGAAAAATATTTGTTTTTTGATCAAATACTGTAAGATTCTTAAATCTACATATTTGTGTGGAAGAAAGTGTTAAAGTGGTAAAGAAAAAAGTATTTTAAATGTCTAATTTTCAGTATATACTGATATTTGACATTTTTTTAACTATAGATTTGGTTTTGTCTCATCATAATTATACATTTTGACTAATTTCTCATTTTATTTAATTGTGTGTTTTGTAAAATGGTTCTCAGAAAAGTCAGTTTGCATGTTAATAATATAATATAATATAATATAATATAATATAATATAATATAATATAATATAATATAATATAATATAATATAATATAATATAATATAATACAAATATAATATAATATAACATAATATAATATAAAATGATATATTGTAATATAATATAATAAACTGTAGAGAACATTCTGAGAAGGTTATTTTTAGGATGTAAAATAATAGGATAGGAATAAATTGTATTAGTTTTTTTTTTTTTTTTTAGAATTTTTAAAAATAACCACTCTGCGTCTTTCTGGAAAAAGTTATTTTATTGTTGCAAAATAATAACATAAAACACTGACAGTATGTTGTGTTTAAATTATTTTAAGGTTATTCAAAAATAATCACTGTGCAATGTTCTAGAAAAATAAAATAATTACCAAAAAACTTGGATGTTCTATTTATTTATTAATTTATTTATTTCTATTAATTAATTAATTTATTTATTTATTTATTTATTTATTTATTTATTTATTTATTTTATTTATTTATATATTATTTATAACTAACCTGTAGTGCTTTAGAAATGTAAATGTTATGGTTGGTACAAAAATATAAATACTAAAATATTGTTATTACTTGGGTCTTTGAATAATAATAATATTAATAATAATATTAATAATAATAATAATAATAATAATAATAATAAACAAAAATAATGTTATTACTTGGGTTTTGGGCAGCGCGTTGGCGCAGTGGGTATCGATGTTGCCTTACAGCAAGAAGGTCGCTGGTTCGAGCCTTGGCTGGGTCAGTTGGCATTTCTGTGTACAGTTTGCATGTTCTCCCTGCGTTCGCGTGGGTTTCCTTCGTGTGCTCTGGTTTCCCCCACAAGTCCAAAGACATGCAGTATAGGTGAAATGGGTAAGCTAAATTGTCCGTAGTGTATGTGTGTGAATGGGAGTGTGTATGGATGTTTCCCAGTGATGGGTTGCGGCTGGAAGGGCATCCGCTGCGTAAAACATATGCTGAATAAGTTGGCGGCTCATTCCGCTGTGTCGACCCCAGATTAATAAAGGGACCTAGTCGAAAAGAAAACGAATGAATAAATTACTTGGGTTTTTCAATAGTAATAATAATAATAATAACCAAAAAGAATGGTATTACTTGGGTCTTTGAATAATAATAATAATAATAATAATAATAATAATAATAATAATAATAATAATAATAATAATAACAATATTAATATTAACCAAAAAGAATGTTATTACTTGGGTCTTTGAATAAAAAAAAATAATAATATTAATAATAATAATAATAATATTAACCAAAAATAATGTTATTACTTGGGTCTTTGAATAATAATAATAAATAAATGGAAACTCAAAACGAATGTTAGGGAAATGTTACATGTTTGCATGTTTTATTATTTTTTTTAGATGCTTTTTCCTGCTTTATACAAACGACTACTTCTTCATCTCTTTGTTTTTAAACATGCTGATCACAGACACTGACTAGTTTCTCCTTTAATGAAAGCTCCTCTTTTCTTTAAACCAACTGAGGTGAGAGTCGAAGCATGTCGGGTGATATTTCTTTGTTAAATGGAAATTTATTAACGAAACCTTTTTACTTAATGCCCGATCCCCCGCCTGGCTTATTCAGGGAAGGGGGGGGAGAGAAAACAACCCGGTGCATTAGCAAAGCGAAGGAAAATGCGAAAATGCAATTTGGTGAAATAATCAGGGATATTCTGGAGATGCATCACATTCTCCACGCAATTAATTTCTCATCTAATTTGATCTGGGCTTGGCGGCGCGGATGAGATGAGCAGAATTTGCATTAAAGAGCGTCGTGCCGTGGCCTTGCTGAACCTCAGGATGGAGGGGGATGTTGATGCTTTGCTGTTGTTCGTCAACATTTCTCTTTTTCAGTCCTTTCTGTCCGTGTGGACGCACTGTATTTCCCTTGCTGTTTATCTCCATTGAGGAGATCAGTCACAGGATATGTTCATATCTTTTCAGCCCTCTAGGATTTTCTTTTTCTTTTTTAAATCAATATCTGCATGACCTTTACATGTGCAAGGTTGTGTGATGCTAAATTTAGTTCCAACAAAAACAGCCATTGGTGTTATCTTGAAAACCTTTAAAAGATTTTCTTTTTTTTCCAGCAAGCATCTTCAGTGTTCACCTTACAAAAAATGTGAATTTCTATTTATTATTTTATATGTATTAGTCATTTTTATCATAAACAAAGCTGTTTTGTTGAATTGATTTAATACTGCTGATGTGTTTATATTATAAAATAGATTTTTGCTAAATATTTCTCTATAACTGAGTATAATATGAACATATTTATAATAAATATATTATTGTGAAATAGAAATATCATGAATTAAATTATTATGTTTTCACAAAAATTCATACGTTGCTTAAAATGCTATAAAAATGATTGAGGGTCATATACAGAATGAACAGTAGTTATTGCTTTTAATGTTCCTGTAAAATTAAAATAAAAAAAATTAAGTTTTGGTTTCTGTCTCTTAGTTTTAAAGATATCTATTAGCTAGTGTGCTCCAAAACAGTGACAAAATCCGCATTTAGAAAATATAAAACTGATATAATCATTTAAAGCTTGCAGTTTGTCACTTCCACTTAAATGGATCAAACTTTTTTTTTTCCCCATCACCTCATACTTCAGTTTGTCATCAAATCTTGACCAATCAAATGCGCTGTAGTATCTGACATGCCCCGCCCCCTTCAAGACACTTCTCATTTACTCTTCATTTGATATGCTTGATCTCAACCACTCTTACTGGCAGAGCTGTGCTCAAACAAAATGCTATTGGTTGTTTTTTAAAGGGGAGGGGCTACTCTGTCAAACCCTTTTGTCATTTTTCAATTGACATTACATCAAACATCGAATAAAAATTTACATTTTTAAGCACTTCACGGGACCTTTAACACTCAACGTTTTCAATCACACCAGTGTCATAAATCACAATTTATCAATGTCGTCAAACAAATTGTGTTTATTTTCAGACATTTAAATACACCAAAGTACTATCGAAATATAACATTACATTAACGCTACTCGTTTGAATTAAGAAAATATTAGTTTATGATCACTTTTTAGTCGTATCATACATTAAAGTGAATTTTATATAAAGTCATGGTGTACACGACGGCAGTCTCGGGACTTGCTACATCACAGACACCAATATTTTAACAATTTATAAAAAACTAATCACTTTCTGGCCATCTAATATTAGACATGAATATATACAGTTAAAGTCAGAATTATTAGCCCCCCTTTGAAATTTACTTCTTTTTAAAATAATTTTAAATGTTTAACAGAGCCAGTAAATTTTCACAGTAAGTCTGATAATATTTTTTCTTCTTGAGAAAGTCTTATTTGTTTTATTTCGGCTAGAAGAAAAGCAGTTTTTAATTTTTTAATAACCATTTTAAGGACAAAATTATTAGCCTCTTTAAACTATATATTTTTTTCGATAGTCTACAGAACAAACCATCATTATACAATAACTTGCCTAATTACCCTAACCTGCCTAGTTAACCTAATTAAGCCTTTAAATGTCACTTTAAGCTGTATAGAAGTGTCTTGAAAAATATCTAGTCAAATATTATTTACTGTCATCAAGGCAAAGATAAAAATAAATGAGTTATTATAAATGAGTTAATAAAACTATTATGTTTAGAATTGTGTTGATAAAATCTTCTCTCCATTAAACAGAAATTGGGGAAAAAATAAACAAGGGGGGCTAATAATTCAGGGGGGCTAATAATTCTGACTTCAACTGTATATATATATATATATATATATATATATATATATATATATATATATATATATATATATATATATATATATATATATATATATATATATATATATATATATATATCAATATTTTTGAAAGTATTACACCGCTTTGTAAATGTTTTTTTATTACCATTTGTTGAGCCTTCCCATACAGTTTGATTATAGCGTTTGGACCAGAAAGCTGCTTTGCATTTACGTCACACTTAACCAGCAGATGGAGATGGCAGTTACAACCGTTTTGAAATATGATCGCTTTATTCACATCAGATACACACTGTTTAGGAAACTAAAATGTTTACTCTATTCTTCTCCCCGTTAAACAACCACTTGCTTTCGTGTATTTTTGGTTAGAAGTTGACAAATTAACATGTTGTAAATCCAGCAGCTCTAATATCTCAATGCAGTGCAAGCTAACATGGTAACATGCATCACCAGTCATAGATAATAATCAATAGTATGATCACTATTAAGCTGTTTAAATGACAAAATACATATAAATACACATGAGTATTAGAATAACCAGCCTGCTCTCACGAGAAAACGTAAGTATTTTAGGTTTTGTCAGTTTAGTGGCTAATTCGTACAAATTTGTACGAGTTCAGTCATACGAAATTGTACGATTTTAAAAAGGAGGCGTGGCACCTAACCCCACCCCTAAACCCAACCGTCATTGGGGAATGAGCAAATCGTACAAAATTGTACGAATTAGATCGTACGAATTCATATGAATTAGCCACTAAATCAAAAAGTTACGAATTGCCGTGAGATTGTGTTTGAATAACAGATGTTTGAAATATGGGAAACAAAAAGGCGTCATGTGATAAACTTGAAGCAGCGCCATGACAACTTAAAGTCCGCATGAACCTGAAGCTGTTATTTTTATATTGTGATGCAGTTCCTAGAGAAACTGAATATTAAATGAGAAAACAGTGGGTGTGGCTTGTTTTTTCAACTGCGAGCTGATTGGGTGTAGTAAAGTAGGCATGTCATTTGGAAAAATCGGGAAAAGGGTTTGAGGAGAGTTATTACAAACTAAAAGGCTTCTCCTCCTCACCATTTCTGTTTGTTGTCAAACTGACAGTTGGAGGGGCGTGGTCAAGTATGTTAGCCACACCCAATACCTCAGACAGATGTCATCTGAGAATTGAACTGAAAACAAACAGGAAGTTTTTTTTCGTAATGACATGCACAGATGAATTGTTTACGTCAAAACTAGCATTGTGAGCTAGCAAAATCATATAATTAGTTTTGATTTCATTTGTACTTAAAAAAACATATTATAATTAGCCTTAACAATAAAACAAATTATGTAGGGGGGGCAACGGGAGCATTAAAACGTACGTGTGGAAGTGTTAAGGTGAAGGTCAAAGTGATACAAGTCAGTTTGAGAATCGTGTGGATTTCATGTCAAAACAATAAATGTCATCTGTGTTTGATCATTGCTTTTCATGTCTTTCATGATTTTTTTTTTCCTGTGTCTTACAGGGTCGTAATTTAATTCCTGCCGCTCCTGGAAACTCCAGACTGAACTACACCGTGTTTATTGGAGAAACGCCATGTGTCCTGACACTCTCAGAGACGCAGCTGCTGTGCGAATGGCCAAACCTCACCGGCCAACACAAAGTCACGGTACGCACTCACTGACCAAACGTCCAAATATCCAA
>LR812541.1:39073802-39166302 GCA_903798195.1 Danio kyathit
AATAAATAGCCTCAACAAATTGACGAATGCAGATCTCATACCAGTGAGTCAAGTCTCCGGTCCCTGTGTTTCAGATCCGGGCAGGAGGGTTCGAATATTCCCCCGGGACGCTGCAGATCTACTCGGACAGCCTTCTGACGCTGCCTGCCATCATTGGCATTGGAGGCGGTGGAGGTTTACTGCTGCTGGTCATCATCGCTGTGCTCATCGCCTACAAGCGCAAGTCCCGGGATGCCGACCGGACACTCAAACGCCTCCAGCTGCAGATGGACAACCTGGAGTCCAGAGTCGCCCTCGAGTGCAAAGAAGGTGAGCTTTTGGTTATTTGTAAGTCAGGTCTCATTTGTGGCCTGCAGCTATTTGTCACAAACTGCATCCTAGTGTTGATGAGTGCTTTTTTTGTTTGATTGATTTTGTTATTTTTTGTTTTATTTTCAGTCAAGTACTTTAATAAGATTTGTTATGAGATATTTTGTGATTGGAAAATGTACATACAGGTCAGTGACAAGTTAATTGCTTTGATTTTTGTAAAATGAGTGTACAAAATTATTAATGGATGGATGGAAGGATAACATATACAGTGGGTGAATAAGTTTTCAACACCTCACCATTTTTCTCAGAAAACATATTTCTAAAGGTGCAGTTGACTTGCAATTTTCACCAGATGATGATAGCAACCAAAGAAATACATAAATGAAAAGAAAACAAATCTAATTAGTTTACAAATTAAGTTTTGTGTAATAAAATGAAATGACACAGGAAAATTGTATTGATTGAACACATGAAGAAAGGGAGGTGTAGAAAGGCAGTGAAAGCCCAGACAGCAGCTGAAATCTCTCAGTAGTTATTCAGCAGCCCTCTGCCCTTCATCATTGTAAATTAATATTAGCTGCTTCAGTTCAACATCTACATTATCAGGATGATGATGATGATGAAATTAGAGTGGACGTTTCAGCAAGACAATGATCTTAAGCACAGCCAAGGAAACTCTCAAATGTGTTCGGAGAAAGAAAATCAAGCTGTAGAATGGCCCAGCCAATCACCTGACTTGAATCCAATAGAAAATACAAAATAAATAATATATATTACATTTACAATAATACAATATTACAATACATTTATTATTCATAATTTATAATTAACATAATTATAATTTATAATAATGTATAAAAATACAATTTATAATAAATTAATATACTTATTACTTTATTAATATTAATAATAAAATATAATAAATAAATACATATTTATATGGAGGGATGGATAAGAATAAACTTAAAAATATAAAATGTAATTAGTTTTAAACTTAATAGTATAATAAAAAACTAAAGGTAAAATATTTCATTATTTATAGATGGAATTATATATAGATTTGTTCCCCTAACACTTCCATTTATCCTTTACAAAAGATTCACCCTAACAAATGAATACTGTTTTTACACATAAAAGCGTTTCCTCTCTATCTGTTCCTAATTAAACATTTAAGAGCAGTGTTTTATGTAAATGACACTTCCTGTCATATATGTCAACATCAGAGCAAGTGAGTTTCATACATGATGTAAGTGAAACCTGCGGGACCTGCCATCAAGCTCCACATTAACATCTTTTTTTTCCCCTTGTCTTGTCACCATGGTGACACCATTCCAGTTGTTAGAATATCCTGTATGATATCCGGTGTAATGCTTTCAAAAATAATGATATAGGTATATATATACAGTTGAAGTCAGAATTATTAGCCCCCCTGATTTATTAGCCCCCCTTGTTTATTTTTCCCCCAATTTCTGTTTAACGCAGAGAAGATTTTTTCAACATATTTCTAAACATAAAAGTTTTAGTAATTCATCTCTAATAACTGATTTATTTTATCTTTGCCATGATGACAGTAAATAATATTTTACTAGATAATTTTCAAGACACTTCTCTACAGCTTAAAGTGACATTTAAAGGCTTAACTAGGTTAATTAGGTTAACTAGGCAGGTTAGGGTAATTAGGCAAGTTATTGTATAATGATGGTTTGTTCTGTAGACTATCGAAAAAAATATAGCTTAAAGGGGCTAATAATTTTGACCTTAAAATGGGTTTTAAAAAAATTAAAAACTGCTTTTATTCTAGCCGAAATAAAACAAATAAGACTTTCTCCAGAAGAAAAAACATTACCAGACATATTGTGAAAATTTACTTGCTCTGTTAAACATCATTTGGGAAATATTAAAAAATTCAAACATGGAAAAATTCAAAGGGGTTATAATAATTCTGACTTTAACTGTATATATATATATATATATATATATATATATATATATATATATATATATATATATATATATATATATATATATATATATATATATATATATATATATATATATATATATATATGCAATGATACAAATGATGTAATGACTTATAAATGAAACAAATAGATACATTATATTTAAAATAAATAAATTGATTGAATTACATTCAAATTAGGGTTGGCTGGATAAAAGTAAATTATATATTGTAGATATATGGGTGAAATTACAATAAAATAAATACATTTGGGGTGACACGGTGGCTCAGTGGTTAGGATAGTCGTCTCACAGCAAGAAGGTTGCTGGTTCGAGCCCCGGCTCGGTCAGTTGGCATTTCTGTTTGGAGTTTGCATGTTCTACCCGTGTTCGCGTGGGTTTCCCCCACAGTCCAATGACATGTACTATAGGTGAATTGGGTAAACTAAATTGTCTGTAGTGTATGAGTGTGAATGAGTGTGTATGGGTGTTTCCCAGTAATGGGTTGCAGCAGGAAAGGCATCTGCTGTGTAAAACATATGATGGATAAGTTGGCGGTTCATTCCAATGTGGCAACCCCTGTTGAATAAAGGGACTAAGCCAAAGGAAAATGAATGAATGAAAATTGGCCGTAGTGTATGTGTCTGAATGAGAGTGTATGGGTGTTTCCCAGTACTAGGTTGCAGCTGGAAGGGCATCCGCTGTGTAAAACTTATGCTTGATAAGTTGGCGGTTCATTCCGCTGTGGCGACCCCTGATGAATAAAAGGACTAAGCCAAAGTAAAATTAATGAATTAAAATTGGCCGTAGTGTATGTGTCTGAATGAGAGTGTATGGATGTTTCCCAGTACTGGGTTGCAGCTGGAAGGCCATCCGCTGTGTAAAACATATGCTGGATAAGTTGGCGGTTCATTCCGCTGTGGCGACCCCTGATAAAGGGATAAAGCCGAAAGGAAAATGAATAAATACGTTTGAATAATGGATTGATAGATCAATTGATGGATAAATAAAAATAAAACAAAACAAAAAAAGTTTAAAGATGGATGTTTAGGTGATAGAAGACAGAAAAATACAATTATTGTTTGTAAAAAAATTAATTTGTTTCAAATAAAAAATAAAATAATAATTATAGATAAAAATATTAATGTAAGTTAAAAAAAAAAACATTAAAATGATGGATGGATAAATAAAATAATTATTATCACTCAATATGAAACCTGCAGGTCCAGCTTTCAAGCTCCACATTAGCATCTTTTGTTCTCTGGTCTCCATTGCATGTCCTGGTAACAGGTAGGTGTTGGTGGACTACACTGTTCTGGCATTTGCTTTTTGCCCAGTTCCCCATTTGCCATAAAGGTCTGCAGTGCCACAGTCTGCCAGGCTCATCGAGATGCACTCGGTCTAATTGGCCATTATCTTAGCACTGTCGGCTCTCCTGGTCACAACCCTGTCAGGCGGATGAAACGTGGCGGCGTGGCTAAAGCTAGCTAACAAACACTGCTTTTCCAGTGCAAAAGGGGAAGAGAAGGCTGAATGGCAGAGAGAGAGGATGATGAAAGAAATGAGTGAAGGAAACGCTTGGCATTGATTAGCTGTCACGTTCTTTAAGCTGGATTCACTCTGATTGGCGACCGACCGCCTTCATTAGCCGACAACCTGAATGGTTTGTTAGCGCTACGCCATTCAGGCTGTGCATCAATATTTTATTTGGATCATATGCACTGACATTATTTACAACCTCTGCAAAATATTTATGACCTTAGCTTGGTTATTTCGGGCTCGGGCTGGGGATGGATTTGCTTGGTAATGACCTGAAGTTCTGGAACCGCTGCTTCCGTCCAACCCAATGAGGTCAACAGGGTCAGGTAATGGGCTACAGAAGAGTGAAGCTCAGCTGTCCAAAACTGACATATTTCACAAAATTATATACAATCGTTATATACAGTTTTCTCCCCCAATAATCGTTATGAGGGAACATTGCCATTTCTTAAAATATTGCTATAAAATAAATAAATATATATATATATATATATATATACCCTACCTGACAAAAGTCTTGTCGCCTATCCAAGTTTTAGGAACAACAAATGTTTTATTATTTTAGCAAAATAAAATATGGTCATGCCTTGAATTTTTAATTATTTAATTAGGACAGTAAGGTCTGTATTGCTTAGACAAAAGTCTTGTCACTTAACAGAAATAATGTACAGTATAGAATATAAAGTCATGGTGCAGTGGAAAAAGAATTAATATTGTGTATGACTCCCATGAGCTTGGACGACTGCATCCATCAAATAACTTGTTAATAAAGTCATCTGGAATGGCATTGAAAGTGTTCTTGCAGGAATCCCAGAGTTCATCAAGATTCTTTGGATTCATCTTCAATGCCTCCTTCTTCGTCTTACCCCAGACATGCTCAATAATGTTTATGTCTGGTGACTGGGTTGGCCAATCCTGGAGCGCCTTGACCTTTTTCGCTTTCAGGAACTTTAATGTGAAGGCTGAAGTATGAGAAGGAGCGCTATCCTGCTGAAGAATTTGCCCCCTCCTGTGGTTTGTAATGTAATGGGCAGCACAAATATTTTGATACCTCAGGCTGTTGATGTTGCCATCCACTCTGCAGATCTCTCTCTCTCTATATACTACTACTATTAAGTGCAAATAAATATAACATGGATGGATGCAAATATAATGATATAATTTTCAGTCAAATTAAAACCAAGAAAGCTACTATTAGCAAAAACTAAACCTCTTTAAAGTGTTTCTAAAACTTTTTACATTTTCTTTTTAATTTAGAACTTTTATTATTTATTTATTTAGATTTAGATATAAACATAAAACCATATCAAATCAGTCACAGCACAGTAATTAAAATTCAAAGTAATAATTTAATGAAAGAATAATCTCATAAAAGCAAGTTAATAAGTATATATATATATATATATATATATATATATATATATATATATATATATATATATATATATATATATATATATATATATATATATATATATATATATATATATATATATATATATATAAAACAAATAAGACTTTCTCCAGAAGTAAAACTATTATCAGACATACTGTCAAAATTTCCTTGCTCTGTTAAACACTTTGGGAAATATTTAGAAAAGAAAAAAATCAAAGGGGGGCTAATAATTCTGACTTCAACTGTATGTATGTGTATATATATATATATATATATATATATATATATATATATATATATATATATATATATATATATATATATATATATATATATATATATACAGTATACACACACACACATACATACAGTTGAAGTCAGAATTATTAGCCCCCCTTTGATTTTTTTTTTTTCTTTTCTAAATATTTATCCATCTGGCTATATATATATATATATATATATATATATATATATATATATATATATATTATAGGTGGGCATAGATTCATTTTTTTAATCTAGATTAATCTAGATTAATTTCAAAATTAATCTAGATTAATCTAGATTAAAATGGCTCATTTGAATTCTGCCGAAAGTATTCAGAATATGTGTGCTACCCAAATAATAAGTCTTTGAGAACGGGTTTCTCAAGCCGGGTGTCGCATTAGACCAGGGGCTCATCTCCAAAATGTTTCCAAAATGCATCACAAACTGCTTGAGAAACTGTTCTACTATGATAATTGGTGATGAAAATAAATGATGTTCAATAAGATGTGTTTACTTACTTGTGTTTACTAATTGTTTATTCAGTTAAACATGAATGTTGAACTGTAGGCCTACATAAGCTCCAAACAGCGAATTCTGATGAGCTTAATCAGACTAAAGTCAGCACTGAACTAAACAGAAATGGAATTAAGACGTGGAGTATGCAGATTTTAGTGGCATTATTGAAGTAAACACCGCGGTCTTTAGGACCTTTCGCCATATTTTCCGACAAGGTCCACACGCGGCTGTCAGAAAGGACTGCACACACACATACACAAACACACACACACATCGCGAAATGCGGAAGTTTTTTTTTTCTTACCATTTGGCATGCGTTATTAAACTCCATAACTCTCTCACCTGTCCTTACTCCGTATTTGCGTCTTTATTACCCCAGTTTGTCACGAAGGAATAAATGAAAAGTGAAACTGCAGTTAGAGTCAGGCATCCTGCTGATTTGATTCAATAGAGCAGACGGCTCACCGGTCAGGTATACATCCGCGGTAATATATCAAGGTGAAAGTCATCATAGCTTGCGTAGAATAGACCCTGCTCCCAACCCAACTTTGAGAATAGATTAACGGCGATATTTTTTTTTATCGCGCGATAAGAGTCTCGCGTTAACGCAGCACGTTAACGCCGTTAACGGCCCAGCACTAATATATATATATATATATATATATATATATATATATATATATATATATATATATATATATATATATATATATATATATATATATATATAATTAATACATGAGACTTATGTAATATAATAATAGTATATAATAATTAAATTTCAGTCAAAATAAGTCCTGATAACATTTTAAGAAAGCTACTATTAGCAAAAAAAAAAAGAAAGAAAATATTTTAGATATTATCTTTAACAGTTTTTTTTTAATTAGTTTTTTGTTCAATAAAAGTCTAGATTTCACAGTGCAAAGAAAGGTTTTGGGGGGACAAGTTGCCTATATTTATATTTCAGGATTAGATTATATACTTTTGTGCATAATAAAATGTCTCATAATCGAGATCTGATTTGCTTTGAGCCTTCCCTAACTGCGAATTAAAATGAGGTTTAAATAAAGTGCTTTACTGGGAAACGCATGAAAATGTGGTCAGTGGGAACTTCTTGCAATAACAGGCGTGTGTTGGGTAAACAGAAGCAATGCAAAGTCTGTCAATCTGTTTGTTTATTCGGTTTACGACTAATTTGGTTGTGCTATTGGAAAAGAGCGGGAGGGAAGAGACGTAAGAGACACACAAAGTTCACGGGAAAAGAAAGTCAATTAATTGCATGAGTGGGTAATTAATAAAGGAGCGGAGCTTTTCATGCATAATTTCCTCCAGCTGTTGTTCCTCCGCGTCGTCCGCTGGGAGACGAATAGCAAGAAGCTCCTACTCCAAGAAGACGCCGTTTCGACTTAAAAATACTACACAAATATTATTCAAGATGAACTGTCCGACGGGATTTTCAGTCTCCCAATGAGGAAGAAAAAAAGAGAGAGAGAGAATGTGACAGGCCTAAAGAGCTTTTAATTCAATGGTTCTTCCTCGTCAAAGTGCACTTGAAAGGCCTAACAAAGATTTCCAACATGAGGGATGGCCTTGTAATTCAATTTGGCTTCATTATTTGAAGAGGCGCGTGTCGGATTGTGAAGCGCGAAGGGGCATTACAGACAACCCCAATGCCAGTTTCTAAAGGCTTCCTGCTGTAGTGGTCAAAACAGTACGCCTCTCAGGAAGAAAACGGCAGCGGCGAGGCAAGGTCAGCCAGCAAAACATCTCCTTTAGTGCTGAAGCTGTTTGTCAAAACAAGTCGGAGAAGTTTCATACACCTCCAATAGCGCGCTTCTTTCAGAAATCGTTTGCTTTTGGTTGTGAAAGCACTCAGAGTGAAGCAATTCCAATTACGGTGATGTCCGCAACATTTCTGGGCTAATGTAAAGCAGAGAGGCAAAGCTGATATCCCCACTGAGCACCGCCACTATCTAAACCGGCGCTGGATTGCTCGCTAATTAGCCATTAGCTGTGCCTTTGTTTGTTTGTACTGCTGCTCTCTCTGATGGCTCAGTAAGCATGTGCTCTGGGTAAATCACAGGTCTCTGGCTGATCCACACCCATGATGTCCTTATGCTATATAGTCAAACTATTGCTGTAGCTGAAATCACCCCCTATACCCTCATTCGCTAGTCCCTAAATTAGTCCTCTTGAAAGTGTGAATGAAAACGAGTGAGTGAATTCGAGCACTGAGTGTACTGAAGGGATGATATTTTGTTTGTTTAAATTCGTCACATGGATTCAATTTGAAACTTCTAATCTCTTTACACTTAGCGAGCTGTCTATTAGTAATGAAACACAGGCTGTTTCTCAATTCCAAGAACGCAGAGAATGCGTTGTGTTCTCAAGGAGACCATTCTTGTCAAGTTACCTTGAAAAAACGAACTTTAAGAACATAAAACCCTTATGCGTTTTAATGGCAGCTTTCATATCAGTAATGCATCAGGGTTCTGTCATGCATTCTCTGTTCTTGCGGTCTTGAGTTTTGAACCTGAACTTTGGCAGTTGATGATGATGTTGACTACTCTCGAATGCATACAATTAATGTTAACTGTTGTCGCATCTGTGTAAATGCCATACCTGTCAACATTTGTCTCAGAAATTCCAGGAAACCAGGTAGTTGGGGGTAGGCTTGAGTATCAAAGTTGAGAACAGGGGGTGGTGGGTGGTGTCGGGTAGTGTGGATACAGGTATAAGAAACTGTACCATGGACTGGGTTCGGCGATTGATCACAACAGCAATCAGAGATATTATACTAAAATTGACGACCAGGTGGGGTTGTTGGAGACTGTACCAAAAAGTGAGGACCGGAGGGAGACATAAAATGGGAGGGTGGCGGGAGATGGGTGTGAAATACAGGAGACTGTATACATGTGTGTACATAAAGGGGTGCATGCAGGTATTAGTAACTGTACCATGAACCGGTTTTTGGACAGCAATCGGACATACTATGTTAAAGTTGACGACCGGTTGTGGTTGTTGGAGACTGTACCAAAAAGGTGAGGACTGATGGGGAGAAATAACAAAATGAGAGGGTGGCGGGAGATGGGTGTGAAATACAGGAGACTGCATACAGGTGTGTACATACAGGGGTGCCTACAGGTATTAGTAACTGTACCATGAACTGGTTTTCGGAGGGCGATGGGAAATACTAAACTAAAGTTGACGACCGAGTGGGGGTGTTGGAGACTATACCAAAAAGGTGAGGACTGGAGGAAGACATAACAAAAAGGAAGGGTGGCGGGAGATGGGTGTGAAATACGGGAAACTGCGTACAGGTGTGTACATACGGGGGTGCATACAGGTATAAGTAACTGTACCATGAACAGGTTTTCGAGTGGTGACGACGATCTGAGATACTATACTAAAGTTAACAACTGGGTGGGGGTGTTAGAGACTGTACCAAGAAGGTGATGACCGGGGGCGAGACATAACAAACCGGGAGGGTGGCGGGAGATGGGTGTAAAATACAGGAGACTGTGTTCATACGGGGGTGCATACCAGTATTAGTAACTGTACCATGATCCGGTTTTTGGGCGGTGACGGCGATCAGAGATACTATACTAAAGTTGACAACTGGGTGGGGTTTTTGGAGACTGTACCAAAAAGGTGCTGACTGGAGAGAGACATAACAAAACGAGAGGGATGCGGGAGATGAGTGTGAAATACGGGAGACTGCATACATGTGCGTACAAATGGGGGTGCATATTAGTAATTGTACCATGAACCAGTTTTCGGGCAGCGTTGGCAATCGGCTGAAATACTATACTAAAGTTGATGACTGTGTGGGGGTGTTGGAGACTACCAAAAAGGTGAGGACTGGTGGGGGGGACATAGCAAAAAGGAAGGTGGCGGGAGTGTTGACAGGTATGGTAAATGCCTGAAACAAGGATCTGTTATAACAGTGACATCATGCGCATGCATAATACATGATAACAATGTGTAGATTAAAGTCTACATGAACTTGAAGTTGCTTAGACTTTTAATTCAGTATGTTGATGTACTTACAACTGATTAATGAGTAGAAGATAGAGCTGTTTGAGTTTCTTTCTTCTGGTAAACACAAATGAAGATATTTAGAAAAATGCTGGTATTTGGCGCACCCATTGACTTCCAAAGTAATATTTTGTCCTACTGTGGAAATTGATGGGTGTCAGCAAACCAGCATTCTTCAAAATAACGTCTTTTGTGTTCAACAGAAGACGCTCACAAAGCTTTAAAACCATATGAGGGAGCATAAATAATGAGTGAACTAAATAAATAAGTGAACTATCCCTTTACAGTGTGTTCAAGTTGTTTTCTGAGAATTAAACCCGCAATCTAATTGTTAATACCAGTTTTACTGTTCAACCTACAGGTAAAAAGCATATAACTCCATTCACAAATGATCTTCTTTCCACAGCTTTTGCCGAACTCCAGACTGACATCCACGAACTGACCCAGGAGCTAGATGGAGCCGGTATCCCGTTCCTGGACTACCGAACCTACGCCATGAGGGTGCTGTTCCCGGGCATCGAGGACCACCCGGTGCTCAAGGAGATGGAGGTACGGGTCAGTACATCGCCAACAGCATGGAAAAAAAACCCTAGAGCAGAACTAACAACACAATCCAAAATCCCCACTAATAACACCAGAAACAACAACATCAGGCCCCTGACATACTGCTGAGATCATATAAAGCACAATAACGCTGTGATCAGCACACGTAATGTATATCGTAAATGTGGTCTTTTTGACATCTCTTGCTTTTGATAAATGGGGTCGCCGGCTCTATGGGGAGTGGAAAATAAAAAAAAAAAAACCTTTTGAACCTACAATTTGGAGTTCAATACGGTACAGATCGTGACCTCTCGATTATTATAAAGCCAGATGTTAATGATCCACACACAAAAAAAAAAACAATGCGACTGAAAACGCAGCGGTCAGCACAATTAAATACTCCATGTTACGTCGAGCGGCCCGCGTTCGGCAGGTCACGCTGTTGGCTCGCGGACAGAACGCATGTTTATTATTTCATCTGGGGTTTGTTTTCACTGTATTTGCCCCCGAGTCCCCGGCGTAATCAAGTGCCTATGCGAACGGCTCAGGCCCTTATTGCTCTGTGTAGCTTCTCGCCCCAAAGCAACCTACAGTACAATCGGCCTCCCCGAGAGGCTGCAAATTTCATTCGGCTCAGCAGAGAAGAATTGAGGCACTTTATTAGTCTGTGTTGTCGAGGAAGAAAAAAAAAAAGGCCTTTGTCAGGTTACATGGTGCATAAGGTGCTGAAGGGGACAATAACAGACGGCGGTGTGCTTCGAAGTCTGATTCTGGCATTCGCTTGCGGATTTATTCGTTGCTCTTTTTGGTTTTGTTTAATTTCTTCGGATTATGGAGCTTTGGCATTAGCTCTGAAAAGTTTTAAGCAGTGATTTGAGATTTTTTTTTCACCAAGGATTATGTTGAAGTTTGCAGAATAAGATTTCAGTGTAAATCAAGCCTATGAAAATGATCCTCGTCACAAAACTACGTTGGAAGTAAGTTATGTTAACTTTAAGTTATATTTAGATCTAGTAGCTGCTTTTATTAGCATTACATAACACACTATTCTTAGCATTATTTATTTTTTTATTGTTTCAGTTATAGTTTTTTACTTATATCGTGCTTACCATATATAAGTACACTACTCACACATTTTTCTTTTAAATGAATATTTCTATTGGATGCTTTCCAAAATTTTTGTGCATACATACATATATATATACTGTACAGCCTTACCTTAACTCAAACAGTTTGAGGAAACCGATTGCAACAAACCAAAAACCAAAAACTAATCCTAATGAGTACTTTGAACTTAATCCATTTGGGTAAACGAAGCAATTTGAGCACAGTAAAACCCAATAAATGAAGAGAACTCAAACCAACTGAGTACTGTAAAACCTAATAAGTTAAGGCAACTCAAACCGTTTGAGGAAACCGATTGCTACAAACCATTTGAGTTCAAAAAGGAATCTATATGAGTACTGTGAACTTGCTCCATTTAAGTTGAAGTAATGAGGTATTTAATTAACTCATTACCTTCAACACTGACTTCAAAACTCTTTTGAAATTAGTAGAATTAACTTTTAGTCATTTTTTGAGTTAACTACACTCATTTCATTTGATAAAAAATGACTGTTGGGTTTTACAGTACATACAATAAATATAAATGTATACAATAATATATACAATACGTAAATTAAAATAAATATATATGATTTTCCAATAACCCAATAATGGATTTATGCGGAATGATTTTAGGAGTATCTTAGTTAAAAACGTAATATATTAAATGAAATAAAAAAAACCTTTTTAACTTTTATTAAATGCTTACAATGCAAATCCAATTAGATCCACTTATTTGGTAAACAAATCAAGTCTCTCATATAATATAACTACTAAAAGACAGAAAATATTACTTTACAAACTGTATTATAAACAAATCATATGAAAGTTTTAATATTAGTATTATATCACAATAGAATAATATTGAAATTATTAAAAAATAAATAAATAAATGTAAATTAAGTA
This sequence comes from Danio kyathit, assembly GCA_903798195.1. Lineage (NCBI taxonomy): Eukaryota > Metazoa > Chordata > Actinopteri > Cypriniformes > Danionidae > Danio > Danio kyathit. Next base: position 39,086,383 of record LR812541.1, read on the forward strand.
AATACGCAAGTAAATATATAGATATATACATACAGTATATATATGATGTGTGTGTTTTGGTTGGCACCAACAACCTTAAGTGCGCCAACATATAGCACCATGGTGCTCATGGCAACCTGAGTTCGATTTCCTGCTTGAGGTCCTATGGCAATCCTCTCCCCCTCTCTCCTCTGAATGCTTTCCTGTCTGTCCTCCACTATACTATTCCAATAAAAGGTGAAAAAAAAACCTAAAATAAATAAATAAATCTGTTTTGTTCAAATACACTCAAATATATTACTTATATTCTCTGAGAAAATGGGGTCTACTCATTTATGCTGACCACTGTATATTTTCAATTTGTTAGTTTATTAATTCATTAATTCTTTTTTTCAATGATTTACTTTAATTAGGTTTTGACTTATTATAACAATCAATGGTTGAATATTAACATATTAATGTGATTCAGATTTTAGGTTTTCTTAATGTTATTTAATTAATTTGTATTATGACATTTTAAATAAATATATTTATTTTATTTTATATTATAAACATATTTTATATTTTGTTTTATTTTATTTATTTTATATTTATATTAATATATAAATTTTTAAATTAAAAGTAATCTGGAATAATCTGTAAATGGCAATCAAAATTAAAATAAAGTTATATATTTATATCTTATATTAAAATCTGAGCAAATATCATCATTACATTACAAAACAAATAAAAAAAATGTTTTACTAAAATGAATACATAAAAAAATAAATAAATAAATAAACAAACAAGTAAATAAATAAATATTAAAATAAATAAATAAAAATAAATAAAAATAAAATAAAATACATACATTAATAAATTAAATAAATAAATACATTACAATAAATTAAAATACATACATAAATAAAAATAAATAATTAAATTAAATTAAATTAAATTAAATTAAATTAAATTAAATTAAATTAAATTAAATTAAATTAAATTAAATTAAATTAAATATATCATCATAAGTAGTTTTTTCCAGTAAGGTTTCACAGTGATCCGGGGCCACTCACAGTAGCTTGTCAGGACTGGGTAAAACATGTTTAAGATGTGTTGCTTTTGTCATGTTACTATAAACATGCGGCTGCAAGAAACTGTACAGGTAAGATGTGTGAGAGAGCGAGGCAGATGAAATGTGACAGGTGCCGTCCTGCGCATCAGGGAAGGACACGTCAGTATCTTTCACTCCAGGACGCCGAGGTCACGCCTGCTTTCCTGCTGTCCTCTTTCTCTCTGTCCTTCTTCAGCTCAACCTCGGCCTCGCTCTGCATCTCCTTCTGTTGTGTTCAGAGCTGCAAACATCTCACATTCCCTTTGATGTCAATCAGAGAGCTGAACGGCCCTCATGCGGACCAATGCCTGAATGCTGTTTACTTTACTGAAGGGCTTTGACGTTGCATTTCAGAGAGGGAGAATATGTCAGTCAAACACATTTAAAACAACGATGAAGTCAGAAATGACTTTCTTATAAAATATTAAGTAAAAGGAGAGCTGTGTCAAAAATCAAGTAGTACTTCAGGACTGTTAGAAACGTATGTTGTGTATAGTGTGAATGTGAGTAGTAGGAGTGGAATTTAAATGTACTACATACACCATTTGTCATTATCTCATGACCTATTACATGACATGCGCTGCTTCACTCTCATTCATAAATTCTCTTGCATGACCTTATGGGATAGGGAAGTGTCCATTGGATGTGCACTTCAGAATCTTGTCAGAAGTAGTAGATCATGAAGGTACTTCTTGCCCTATTTTTTTATTTATTTTTTAATTTCCCCAAATACTATGAAAGCGGACATACTACTTGTCTCACATACTGTTTTTCACGTATTACTGTATATAGTATGGAAGTATGTGATTCCAGACACAGCTAAAGTCTTGTGTGCACAATTGATCAATAGAGGTAATACAATACTTTGGTAACACTTTATAATAACTACACACTATGAATCATTTATTAAGCATTAGCATCTAGTGAATTCATTATCTGTTAAGCTTTAACTCTACATTAATAAACGTTAGTAGGCAGTTTATAACTGCAGCTAAAAATGCTGTATTCTTGACTTACAAGCACATTTATAATGTGCTTAATAATTGTACTTTCATACTTTGCTAATTATTTATTTTTCATTACTAAATTAAGTATTGCATTATTTACAAACCAGTTATTTAAGAGTAGTTAAAGGTGCTGTATGTAAGTTTTTGATTCTTCTAAAGCATAAAAATACCATAATATGTTTGCAGATATTTAAGAAACATCCCAAGTGAACATACTTGTTTAACTGAAAAACAATGCTGAAGTCAGATATTCTGCTTTGAAAGTGGTTTTTCCGTGCCGGAACGCTTTCTTTGTTTAGGTAAAGTTAACCTGCAGAATGCCAGTTTAGCCAATTATATTTCAACACTCCTGGTTGCCTTGTTGGAAAACAGAGTATTTCATTCATTCATTCATTCAGAAAGGCTCTGAAAGCATGCGCCCGTGACCGAAATGGACAGTATCAGACGTCGAAATGGGACAGATTCAGTTCCACATGAGGTTATTAATTAGCAAATGATATAAATATTACGAACGTAAACATTAGGTGAGCAGGTTACATTGTAATCTCGTGTCCTAACAACACGCAAACAGCAGTTTGACTCTTTGCACCAGACGAAATACGACAAAAATGTAAATACAGCCTTTCAGAAGCACAGAATATGCACTCACTCACGAAACGGTAAGGTTTAGAATCCATTCAAACTCACGTTGTTAGCATTTAGCACTGAATAAAACACACGAGGCTTACCTGAGGTGCACTGTCATAGGTTTCACATGTTGAGCTGTGAGAAATAGAAACCGTTTCTAATATCTCAATTCGAGGTGTTGGTTAGAACTAAAACTCCTTTTAATATGGAACATAATTCCTTCTACCGCGTGTCGTTGATTTTATTTAGAACACGGTTTAAATCACTCGCTCCTGTGTTTAAATCACTCGCTCCTGTACTCAATCTCTGGCATCCCACGCGTGTTTTTATTTTGATCTAGGAGTGCAATACCCAGTTCAACCACTGGGTGTCAAACTTACATACTGCACCTTTAACAAACAGAACCTTTTTAAGAGCACAGTACTGCAGGTCTTTAAAGGTTATATTAAATTGATATTAATCAAATTATTCTATCTCTTTTTTTAGATTCAACCTTGTGTCTGCTCATCAAAACACAGCAAATCTGTCATATTGTATTCTGCGCTGTCTAATGTAATGTGCCATGTGTGTTTCAACAGGTGCAGGCTAATGTCGAGAAGGCCTTGACTCTATTTGGTCAACTCCTCACCAAGAAGCACTTCCTGCTGACATTTATCCGCACGCTTGAAGCTCAACGCTCCTTCTCCATGCGTGACCGTGGCAACGTGGCATCGCTCATCATGACAGCTCTACAGGGAGAGATGGAGTACGCCACAGGAGTCCTCAAACAGCTGCTCTCTGACCTCATCGACAAGAACCTGGAGAGCAAGAACCACCCCAAACTGCTGCTCAGGAGGTGCGAGACAATTAATAACACAGTCACACTGATACACACACAGGCAGGCAATCAAAACGGAGAGCTTTAGAGCTTTTATAAAGGCACAGTGGCAAAAACTACATGTTTAAAAGTGTCAGAAAGCTGCAAAATACTGGCTCAGCATATGAAGGTAGGAATGCAACAGGGTACATGGGGATACCAAATCCTGTCTACTTTTCACATTTGACAGGTTTGGTTTGATTAAAACAAACTCTAGTGCAATTTCTCTCTAAGTAATTATTTTATTAAATGTGAATGCTGCCATTCAAACCTTGGGCTGAGTCTACTTACAAAAGAACTTTGGTGCGGTTTGAATGACATATGGATACAACATAGACCACGGATACATTGTAAAAGTTAACTTAAACTGTTTAAGAAAACCAATTGCGGCAAACCATTTAAGTCTTGAAACAAAATGGTTTGAGTACTGTAAACTTGCATTTGAAGTCAGAATTATTAACACCCTTTGATTTTTTTTTAATTCTTAAATATTTCCTAAATAATGTTTAACAGAACAAGGAAATTTTCACAGTATGTCTGATAATATTTTTTCTTCTGGAGAAAGTCTTATTTGTTTTATTTCGGCTAGAATAAAAGCAGTTTTTAATTTTTTAAAAACCATTTTAAGGTCAAAATTATTAGCGCCTTTAAGCTATATTTTTTTCGATTGTCTACAGAACAAACCATCATTATACAATAACTTGCCTAATTACCCTAACCTGCCTAGTTAACCTAATTAACCTAGTTAAGCCACTTTAAGCTGTATAGAAGTGTCTTAAAAAATATCTAGTCAAATATTAGGTACTGTCATCATGGCAAAGATAAAATAAATCAGTTATTAGAAATGAGTTATTAAAACTATTATGATTAGAAATGTGTTGAAAAAAAATCTTCTCTCCATTAAACAGAAATTGGGGTAAAAATAAACAGGGGTGCTAATAATTCAGAAGGGCTAATAATTCTGACTTCAACTGTATCATTTGTGTTGATATCATTAAACTTTTAGAGTATTAGTAACTTAAACATTTTAAGTTCAGTTATCAAATCACTATTAGTTTATTTACCTTTAAGTCCAAACAACTATATAGCTACTCAAATGTTTTGGTATTCCTTCTAGCATTAGAGTTAAGTTAACATAAAAAACTCATTCGATTAGAGTTCTGCCTAAATATAATTAGTTTATGAGTTACCATAACTCTTTTTCATTAAGTCTAAGTCACTTTTAAAAAATATAAGTAAAACTAGCTCATTTCATTTAGTGATTTTCACTGTTAGGTTCTGCAGTGTAGACATTAAATGAAACAATGTTTAGACCTTGAAAAGACGTGGAGTGATGCGGTGGCTCTTCTCATCTGCTATGCGACTCTTTCAAATATCTCCACGAGTGATGGTAGAGGTGTGGATACATTTGTACCAGCTCTGCTACTCGACCCTCCAGTGTAGGGCTGCACAGTATATCGCAAAATTATCGTAAATGATTATAGTATATAAAGAGTTCAGAGTGGCGTCTGAAATATTCTTTTAAAATAATAATTTTTCACCTGATCCTATGTCTTCGTTTATTTATGTCACTTTAAATGTAATTAAAATAATTTATCGCAATAAATGTGAAATTACTGAACCTACTCACAGGCGTCTGTAACAAAATTGTCATTTTAGAAGACAATTTCAGACGGCACTTAGAGATGTTTGCGTCTGAACTCTTCATATGCAATATACTATTATCCCCTCTTCTCTCCTCCACCACACCACACGACAACCTCGAACTGAGTGTGCCTCACACAGGTGAGTGGGCTTGACAAACCGCCTGTAGATAACACATTCCTTCATCTCTCTGATACTTTAACCGAGACTTGAAGGCACATTTGCACAAGAGGCATTGTAACAATCAGTACAAATGTGCATTTATGATGTGTGCTTCACACAGGTGAGTGGGCTTGACAAACCACCTGTAGGAACACTCTTTTCTCTATATATAAAAATAACTCTTACTTTAGCACCTAAATTTCTGAGCACTTAAAGTTCCTTTGTATAATGGCCTCTTCTTGTTAAATCTCTGAATGCCTCCTCAACTGTAAGTTGCTTTGGACAAAAGTGTCTGCTAAATGACTAAATGTAATGTACTGTATATGCAATATACATATTACACACCTGTGTGATAAATTGCATTTATTTTATGCATTAGTGATGGGAAGTTCGGATTATTTTACTGACTTGGACCTTTGAGTCTCGTTCAGCGAGGTGAACAAATCTTTTTTCGAGTCATATCATTCAATTCGTTCAATTTGCCAAAATATGATTAAAATGTTACGAGTTGCTTCCAAACTCATCGACAACTAGCTTAAACGTTGATCACTCTATAAACAAGTCATAACTAGAATGTTATAAGAAAGAGAAAATAATCGTCTGGTCTTATGTCTATGATTATGTCAGCTCACCTCTTCTGACAGGTCTTCAAATTTGAGTTGTTCGTTCACGTCACAGAAAGACCCATGATTAGTTCGCCTTTCGAGTCTTCTGGTTGTTGAGTTGTTCGTTTATCAAGTGACAGCATGTAAAGAGAGATGACTCAAACCTGAGGACTCGAGAAATGTACGGTTCAAATCTTTTTCCGGCTCTAAATGCATATGATTGGCTTTTGTCTTTCATGTGATGAATGAACAACTCAAACCGAGGACTCGAGAATTGAACAGATCAAATCTTTTTTTTGGTCTGACTGCATATGATTGGCTTCTGTCTTTCATATGATAAATGAACGACTCAAATCAAGGACTCGGGAAAAGAACGGATCAAATCTTTTTCTAGCTCTAAATGCATATGATTGGCTTCTGTTTTTCACGTGATGAACGAACAACTCAAACTGAGGACTCAAGAAATGAACGGATCAAATCTTTGGCTCTAAATGCATATGATTGGCTTCTGTTTTTCACGTGATGAACGAACAACTCAAACTGAGGACTCAAGAAATGAACGGATCAAATCTTTGGCTCTAAATGCATATGGTTGGCTTTTGTTTTTCACGTGATGAACGAACGACTCAAATTGAGGACTCAAGAAATGAACGGATCAAATCCTTGGCTCTAAATGCATATGATTGGCTTCTGTTTTTCACGTGATGAACGAACGACTCAAATCGAGGACTCAAGAAATGAACAGATCAAACCTTTGGCTCTAAATGCATATGATTGGCTTCTGTTTTTCACGTGATGAATGAACGACTCAAATCGAGGACTCGAGAAATGAACGAGTCAAATCTTTGGCTCTAAATGCATATGATTGGCTTCTGTTTTTCACATGATGAACAAACGACTCAAACCGAGGACTCGAGAAATGAACGAATCAAATCTTTGGCTCTAAATGCATATGATTGGCTTTTGTCCTTCACGTGATGAACGAACGACTCAAATTGCGAACTCAAGAAATGAACGGATCAAATCTTTGGCTCTGTCTGCATATGGATGTCTTCTGTCTTTCACGTGATGAACGAACGACTCAAACCGAGAACTCAAGAAATGAACGGATCAAATCTTTGGCTCTAAATGCATATGATTGGCTTCTGTTTTTCACATGATGAACAAACGACACAAACCGAGGACTCGAGAAATGAACGAATCAAATCTTTGGCTCTAAATGCATATGATTGGCTTCTGTTTTTCACGTGATGAACGAACGACTCAAATCGTGGACTCAAGAAATGAATGGATCAAATCTTTGGCTCTAAATGCATATGATTGGCTTCTGTTTTTCATGTAATGAACGGACGACTCAAACCGAGGACTCGAGAAATGAACGGATCAAATCTTTGGCTCTGACTGCATATGGATGTCTTCTGTCTTTCACGTGATGAACGAACGACTCAAACCCGATAGAAGAATTAACGTAAAATTTTCTCCTTCACCTGAACAAATGTGCGCATGCACGAATGAACGAATCACTCTCTGAGACGACTCATCATTCTCGAGTCATACAAAATATCTGTTTAAAATGAACAAATCGTTCAAGAACGACCCATCACTATTATGCTTTGGTTGTTTATCTAAATTTGACCAATCAGATGAGGCCTTACTATTTTTATCCCAACCTCCCCAGTAGTTGCAGTACAACCCAATACAGATGTATTTTTGTCACCTCAGTGAGCTTTTATTACATTTTAACAATGTACAATACGATCATTTTAATGTTTTCCAATAGTTCATAACTGATAAGAAACATTTGTAAGAAGTGCTAATATGCAGGGAGAGCATTTTAAAATAAAAACATCAAATATATGTAGCCTAAATCATGACGTTAGCACAAGAAACCTTAGCTAATATTACAAAATCTGTCTAGCCTAAAAAAAACACCTGAGAAATTTCTCCCTAGCACTCCAAAGTTCACCGAAGTCAATATTCTCCATCTCGCACGACTCTCAGCCCTGATCTGGCCAACTTTACCGGAGTGTGCTAATGAGCTTTTCAGGACACTTCCACCCCCTCATGAAATACCTGTTGTCCCATTCCATTCACCTTATCTCTCCTTCTCCGTTTTATTAATGAGCATATAATTTAATAATAGGCCCTTATGTAAGGAAGTAATGGGAGTGGGTAAGTCTGTGTGAATGCATTATTGAACAGTAGAAAAGGCTCCTGGTGGGCCTGAGGGAGGAATGAGCCATAGTTAGCCGACTGCGCTAGCACTCGCTCGCATTTGCCAGCTACAGATGAATTCGGAGCATTGAAGTCCATTAATTACAGCATGCTTTAATTACTTCTGTTCTGGGGGAAGCTTTTGGGGGTCTTCGGCTGGCGACAGGTTGGCCATTAATGGACGACGTCGCCCAATTACTGTAATTGTCTGGTCTTAATGAAGATTGGTGGTTTGTTTTGGAAAAAAAGTGTAGTTTTTGCCCAAGCGCCACATTAGAAGGAGCCTTTTTTTCCTTCAAGAAGGCTTTTTGGGTTGAATTTGTATTGTGTAAACTTGAATTCTTATTTTCTTTCCATCTCTCTTTTCTTCCTGCTCTTTTAGGACTGAGTCTGTTGCAGAGAAGATGCTTACCAACTGGTTCACTTTTCTTCTGTACAAGTTCTTGAAGGTAAGTGTATGCAGTGTGTACAGTGTTGTTTAACATTAGGTTTAGTTACGATTTGGAAGCACCAAAGAGCTGGAATGCTGGTATGCTGGAGCATATGAGCTGCATTGAGACAAGCAAACCAGCATCAACACCTAATTCACCAGCATATGCTGTTTTTTCACCAGAGAAAGCAAAGCAAAAATCAAAAAGGAATAAGGATGCAGCACGTAATCGATCAAAATTATAATATGAATTTTTTAGATTAATTAATATTAATTCCTTATAATATTAAAAGTAATTTTGCTCAAAAATGAGAGGGTCACATGCCCGAAAATTTGAATGGAAAGTGTATGGCAGCAGCGGGGATTAGAAAACGCACTTGAGAAATCAATTTTACGTTGCATATACAGTACAATATTGTGTGTTTGTAAGTAATACCGGTAGAACACATCAAATTGTGTTACATAAATAGCTTTTTCGATGGTACATCGCAGCGTTATGCCAATTTAATAATGCAAACCATGATTCTTATCTTCCCTATTATTAGCATAACATTACAAAACATCAAGACACGCCATTCTACATGACTCACAAATGATTTTGCACACTAGAACTTACAAAGAAAAACATCAAGCTGTTTGACTCTGTTTATGGAATCCACGCTTGTGGAAATAACCAAATAAACACATAATACCACTTGTAACATCCATGACCGTTAAAATACAATAACTATAACGGAACTATAACAAAATGCAATAAAGTTAAAAAACATTACTTACCAAGAAATTAGCAGGTTAACGTGTTCTTCTGATTCACTTCACTGCATCCAACGTCTGATCGATCCCATGATTCTGCTCACGCAAAGCTCAAATATTCGCTCAGCATTTCACCTCGATTGAGGGACTTTGCAACAGTTTTGACCTTGGTTAAAGCGATCTTGGGCGGAGTTAGTGTAAATAGCTTCTGCCAACAAGGTAAAGTGCAAACAGCCACTCTGATTTTTAGTGGTCTGATTTTTATTTTCAGTTCAAGTAATACTATTGCCATTCAGAAATGTTTTTAAAGTAAAACCGTCAGAATTTTTACATATAAAAAAAAATGTTTTTGTAATTTATAGCAAATACTGTACTGAATCATTTTTGAATCGTACTATAGTAAAGTAGTTGAATTAAACGGTTGTGGTAATTCTATAGTTGCTATAGTATGGTAACAAAACAACCATGGTGTAATATAAACAAATTACCCAATACTATCATTTACTATGATATCATTTATCCCACACCCCCGTATTATTAGCAACCCTGTTTATTTTTCCCCATTTTCTGTTTAATGAAGAGAAGATTTTTTCAACACATTTCTAAACATAATAGTTTTAATAACTCATTTCGAATAACTGATTTATTTTATATTTGCCATGATGACAGTGAATAATATTTCACTAGACATTTTTTAAGACACTTCTATACAGCTTAAAGTGACATTTAAAGCCTTAACTAGGTTAATTAGGTTAACTAGGCAGGTTAAAGTAGTTAGGCAAGTTATTGCATAACAATGGTTTGTTCTGTAGATTATCAAAAAAATATAAAGCTTAAAGGGGCTAATAATTTTGACCTTAAAATCATTTTTAAAAAATTAAAAACTGCTTTTAATCAAGCCGAAATAAAACAAATAACACTTTCTCCAGAAGAAAAAATATTATCAGACATACTGTGAAAATTTTCTTGCTCTGTTAAACATAATTCGGGAAATATTTAAAAAAGAAAAAAAAATTCAAAGGGGGGCTAATAATTCTGACTTCAACTGTAGATGCCCAAGATGCTTTCATTTTTAGTTTAACTTATTTTAGCAATCAGCATCAAGTGTCATATATCATTTTAAACAGGAGAAGCAAGTTTCAATCTTTAGTCTTACATTTTATGACTAAAAAAAGATTAATTTTACAGAATTTTAAGAAAAACGACTAAAAAATGTTGAATTTTCCACAGCTAACACAAACAAAATCTCTTGAAGTTTGCTTTTGTTTCTTTTGAAAGTTATGCTAGGATGTTTTATACATCCAATATGCATTTTGTCTACAGTACATCCACCATTCCCTAAGCAAGTTGTAGCCATTTATTTCAATGTTATTCTAAGGCGTTTTCAGTGGAAAAATCTAGTGCATTTTATTTACTGACAATGTAGATGCCCAAAAGTTCTGGAAATGAACTAAACAGAAAGATTGTTACAAAATATCAGAACTCAGAATCAAGTTTGACTTTTTCCAAATAATATAATTTTCAGTTACCATAAACAACATCTTCGACATTGGACAAATAAAAAAATAATCAAATAGTAAAAATAAAAAATATTGCTTCAAAGTCCAAATACACATGGTGCAAATCCTCAGTAAAAACTTTAGATATAAATATTTACTATACTATAAATATTTACATAATTAAACTAGATTCAATTTGGATCATCCTTAGGTTTTATGTGTCAGCATGGATATGATGTTGGCCCTGTTGCTCCTCAGCTGGAACCTTTGACCATTATGGGCATCTCCTTCAGCCCTAGTAAACCTGCTGACTGTGGGCACTGGATTGGTCTCCTCTTCTTGGCTAAAATAAAGAGTAAATGATGTGATTATGCATGTGAATGATAAATTATAAATTTAACACAGGAAAAGGTCCTTTTACCACTGTAGTTTTTTCCCTCATTGGACCAACAAAAAGAGGAGTATTGCACAGGGGAGTATTACACACATGTAGCTGGAGCATGTAGCATGTAGCTGGAGAACAGTTATGTTCAGGAAACAAAATTATTAGCCCCCTGTAATTTCTTTTTTTCTTTTTTAAATATTTCCCAAATTACGTTTAACGAAGCAAGGAAATTTTCACAGTATGTCTGATAATATTTTTTCTTCTGGAGAAAGTCTTATTTGTTTTATTTTGGCTACAATAAAAGCAGTTTTTATTTTTTTTAAAAAAACATTTAAAGGTCAATATTATTAGTCATCTTAAGCAATATTTTTTTCAATTGTCTACAGAACAATAACATGCCTTGTTAACCTAATTAACCTAGTTAAACCTTTAAATGTCACTTTAAGCTGAATATTAGTGTCTTAAAAAATATCTAGTAAAATATTTTGTACTGTCATGATGGCAAAGATAAAAGAATCAGTTAATAGAAATGTATTAAAACTACTAAATCTATCCGTTAAACATAAATTGGGAAAAAAATATACAGGCGGCTAATAATTCAGGAGGGCTAATAATTCTGACTTCAACTGTGCAACATAGACAGAAGACAGTCTGTCAGGGGTCAGCCAGGTCATAGTTCATCCCTGAAGGCACCTCCGCATCTGAGTCTCCATCAGCTCATTTCTCCCTCTCCTTTCCCTCTGTGGTCTCGTCTCCATCCGCTTCCCTCCATGACGCCTCTCACAGAGCGTGATTGAGCAGCAGGATGTAGCGTCCTCCCCTGTCTGTCTCTCCGTCTCCCTCTCACTCTCACATTAGCAGCTCTCTGGTTTTATTAGTTCAATCATGCAGGGCTCAGCACGCAATGGAAGAATTTTAATCAACAGGAGACGGGAGTCCAAAACACTTTCACTTCACAGAAATTCATTTACACATGACACCAATTTGAACGTGCTGTCGCATTGTTCAAGAATGCATAGCTGTTTGCCAATGTACAGTTTATGCCAGCTGTCATCATTTATTTAATATGTTAATAATTGATTTAGGTCACTTCGATGGCCACATTTATGGTATATTTTGTTTATGACAGATTTTTAAGTAATAAATTAATAAAATTAGGAATATATGTGGCCATCTGTATCATGGTAATGTAGCAATTTAGTTTACAGTACTATACACAGCTTAAAGACGACTCTCATATGTAAAATGAAGTCACATATATTGCTCAGAGTGTAAAAATCTTGATAGTTCTGTGGGTTTCATCTATCCAAATCTGATCTTTATTTTGTATTTTCTATTGGATTCGGCTCAGGTGATTGGCTGGGCCATTCTACAGCTTAATTTTGTTTTTTCTAAAGCCATTTAAGAGTTTCCTTGGCTGTGTTTTGGATCATTGCCTTGCTGAAATGTCCACCCTGGTTTCATCTTCATCATCCTGGTAATGTAGATGTTGGACTGAAGCAGCTAATATTAATTTACAATGAAGAAGGGCAGAGGGTTGCTGAATAACTTCAGCTGCTGTCTGGGCTTTCACTGCCTTTCTACACCTCGCTTCATGTGTTCAATACTTTTTTCCTCTGTCATTTAATTTTACTATACATAACTTAATTTGTAAACTGATTAGTTTTGTTTTGTTTTCATATATGGTTTTCGTAGGTTGTTATCAACATCTGGTGAAAATTAAGTCAACAGCACCTTTAGAAATATGTTTTCTGTGAAAAAGGGTGACGTGTTAATGCATTATTTCCCACACTGTACCATAAAACTATTCATAAGTGTTTTTTTTTTAATTAAGGTTTATACATCACATGAAAGCGGAAAGAATAAGCTTTCCATTGTTGTATAGTTTGTTAAGATGGACAAAGTACGACTATTTGAAAATCTGAAATTGGAAGGTTGAAAACTATTAAAATATTGAGAAAATTGCCTTTAAAGGTGTCCAAATAAAGGTCCTAGTTATGCATATTACTAATCAAAAATTGAGTTTTGATATTTAACGGTAGGAAATTTACAATATATCTTCATGCAACAGGAACTTTCCTCAATATTCGAAGGATTTTTAGTATTAAAAAAGGTCTATTATTTTGACCTATACACCCTGTATGTATGGAGTCAGATTTGTTCATTCATTCATTCATTCATTCATTCATTCATTCATTCATTCATTCATTCATTCATCCATTCATTTTCCTTCAGTCACCACAGTGGAATGAATCGCCAACTTATCCAGCATATGTTTTACACAGCGGATGCCCTTCCAGCTGCAACCCAGTAATGGGAAACACCCATACACACTCAGACACACTCATACACTAGGGCCAATTAAGTTTATTCAATTAATCTGTACTGCATGTTTTTGGATTGTGCGGAAAACAAAGGGAGAGCATGCAAACTCCACACGGAAATGCCAACTGGCCCAGCCAGGACTCAAACCAGCGACTTTCTTGCTGTAAGGCAACAGTGCTAACCACCCTGTTTTTTTATTATTCAATCAAAAATATTTAGTTTGAGAGCAAAACTAATTATATTTGAATTAAAAAACAAAGGAGTGCAAATAAAATGTTGTTAATAAAAAAAATTGTCTAACTGATAATAAAATTGGCGACGCAGTGGCGCAGTAGGTAGTGCTGTTGCCTCACAGCAAGAAGGTCGCTGGTTCGAGCCTCGGCTGGGTCAGTTGGCGTTTCTGTGTGGAGTTTGCATGTTCTCCCTGCGTTCGCGTGGGTTTCCTCCGGGTGCTCCGGTTTCCCCCACAGTCCAAAGACATGTGGTACAGGTGAATTGGGTAGGCTAAATTGTCCGTAGTGTATGAGTGTGAATGAGTGTGTGTGTGTGTGTTTCCCCAGAGATGGGTTGCAGCTGGAAGGGCATCCGCTGCGTAAAAACGTGCTGGATAAGTTGGCGGTTCATTCCGCTGTGGCGACCCCAGATTAATAAAGGGACTAAGCTGAAAAGAAAATGAATGAATGAATGATAATAAAATTCTTTGTATTGCAAAAAAAATCTCTTGCCTTTTTAGGCTATTAACACATTTTCATTATGCATCTGTAAAATTTGCTCTCTTAGTTGTGCTGTCACTGTTTGTAGATCTGCAATTGTCTTTTGTATCTTTTTGTGTCTATTAAGAGCGTCATTAACCCTTTAAGGTGTACTCCTTGAAATTTTTTTTTGGCTTGCATTGAATAATATACTGACACAACTCTGATAAATAGCAATAAGCAATTAAAATAAAAATGATAGCCTACAAATAAAAGGTCGACCAGGGGGTTGCGATGCTTGTTAAAGGGTTAATATTTAATGAAATTTTAATGACAAATTCAGCTTGTACCACTGTAGTTGAAGTATAAAAAATATTAATGACTGTTATAAAATTCCTGACATATTTATAATGTCTTCATGACATTTATGTTTATGACAGATTTATGACAAGTTTTGTTGTCTTGGTTATGTCAGGTTGTCACGACAAAACAAAAACTGGTTGTGATGTATTTGTTTATGTCAAGTTGTCATAACAACCAATATCATCTTTGGATTTAAAATGTCATAACCGAGTGTTAGCAAAGAGCTTAGAATGACCAAGAGGCTACACTCAATAGAACGTTCCATTGCAACAGCAGCGCCCAGCAACAGCCCCGGATTCCGCCATTTTGGAGTGAAAGCGATCGGCTGTCCATTGAATCTCATTGTTGTCACGATGGCAAGCAGCTGCTTTGTTTTTTATTTATTTATTTAAAATGCGCATTAAAGCTGAGATACAACCTGAAAGACGACAATACAACACTTACTATCACAATCATCAGCACTTTTAATAGTTTATTTTACAGACTTATAATATGCTGTTGTTCTATTGGAATTTTCATTCCAAAACGGCCACCGCGCCATCTAGTAGCTGTTTCCCAAATCGCAGTAGAGTGTCGCCTCTTGGTGATTCTATGCTCTTTGGTGTTAGTTGTTATAAGCAAGCATAAAATCTCATTCACATTCATGACATGTGTCAAGTCATAATTATAAAAGTTCTATGACAGTCTTATGAGCATCCAAGTAAAGTGTTACACAATGGATTTGATCTATTGCCCAAAATGTACTCATGCAACATAAGATCAGGGTCACATATACACGTATATATGGCAAAAAATTAAAAGATCCAATCTGTCTTTTTATTTGTCTGTCTTTTGTAAAACAATTGAAAATAAATATGTATACTTAAGCAGTGCTTCCTATGATACATATGATATGCCTGACCATTCCCTGCCGAAAAAAACAGCTTAAACTACTCTAAGCTGGTTGGCTGGTTTTAGCTGGTCAACCAGCCTGGTTTTAGAGGGGTTTTGGCCATTTCCAGGCTGGTTTCCAGCCATTTTCATCCTGGTCTTAGCTGGTAAGGCTGGAAAATAACCAGCTTAAACCAGCTTGACCAGCCTGGTTTAAGCTGGACATACCTGGTTTTGGCTGGTCAAGCTGGTTTTAACTGGTCAACTCCCAGCCTGACCAGCTAAGACCAGGCTGGAAATGGCTGGAAACCAGCCTGGAAATGGCCAAAACCCCTCTAAAACCAGGCTGGTCGACCAGCTAAAACCAGCCAACCAGCTTAGTACACCATCCCCTGGTTTCACAAACAAGGTTTAAGGCTAGTCATGGATTAAATTTCATGTTTGAGCTGTTTCAACTGAAAATAACTTGCAGTGAGATGTCTTAAAATATGTCAGTGTCATTTTTTTGTCTACAGGTGCACACTAGTAATGTATTTTTTTAGGCTGTTTTTAAAAATGTGGCTTAAATAGCCTAATTTAACAAGGTCTAGTCCTGGCTTAAGCTAAGCCCTGTTTGTGAAACTGGGCCCATGTGTATTCAAATGCTGGAAAAGAGCAGCAAGAATTTAACATCTTTTTAAGAATCATGGAATTCAAGCAGATTTAGTCTGACATGAGTTTGGTATTTTATTAATTATATATATATATTTGGGGATGAGCTCTTTTTTTTCAGCCAAATTCAGATTTGCTCACTTGAAGTCTGTTTCAAGCTTTGACTGCATGTATACAGGCCTCGTCTGGCTCTTCCGCTAGCTGACAAAAGTTCAGAAGCAGACAGTTTGAAAACGCTAATTAGCATTAGGAAACGCGGCGCTGTTTTAGATGGATGGGATTGTGGCATGAGTTAGTGGAACTGACAAGCTGTTGTCACCAACACACAGCTTGTAATATCACATAAGACGAGGCGGCTCCGAAGCAAACTGACATGATTCAAACCTTCCCAGGAATCACTCTCAATAATTTTTTATCAACGTTCTGGCCGCGGTGGTGCTTTTTAAACAAGGTCTGCTCAAGGCTGTGGTGTGGAATAATTGATCCGCTAGCGCTATATTTCAACAGGATATTTTCCTGCTACTGTTCATTAGCCCTATGGGTGGGTGAGGTCTGGCGATGCGGTCTGCGCTCTTTCTGTCTCCGTCTTTAATGAAGCCGGAGTGTGGGATGAGGTCTGGTCTCTCGGCTGCAGTGGGGGTCTCGAAGAGTGATGTATTTGCGCTCCCTCTCGTTAGCAGCTGTCGGCTTAATTAGCGCAGATGCTAACGAGACGTTAACAGCATATGGTGGGAGGGTGGGTGGAGTAAAACAGGATGAAGTGATGGAGGAAACCAGGGGAAGCTGTTTGGTGCGGGTGTGCTCGAGGCGGAGGGAGACGGCGGGTTTCCTCGTTTCACCGTGCCCATCATAATCACTGCGGTCGGGGGGTCGGCAGAGGAGGGATACGACAGCTCGCATATGACAGCTTACCATATTTCACATGACTAGCGAGTTTCTTGTTAGAATTCGATCAGTCTTTGGAAATTGTGACTTGAAATTTGGAAGCTGCAATGAATCAACTTGCTAATCACTACTTTCGGAGGCAGAAGCTAGCGATTAGCGAGTGTAGACTACAAAATCTGAAGCTAAAAAGAGAAAGATTGATAATTGACTGTTTTAGCCTTAGAAAATCTTTGCAATTAAGATTGTAGCTTTGAAATTATTGTATTATCTTCATCATAAACTAGCTAAATTTTATTCATTGTTGGTCAAATCACATATGCTACATATGCTATGTAGAATTTGAACATAGATATACAGTATACACTAGATAGCGCATACGAACCCTGAGCAGGTGTCAATAGTGCCGCCACATTTGTACAGTGCTCCCAGGAAAAAAGTCATTCAACCGCACTAGTCAACTGCAAAGCCAATGTGAAAATGCTAGACTTTAGCAATGTGTACGGCTGTAGTAATGAGAAAACAAAGAAAACAAAGCACAAAGACAGAACATTTCATAGATAAGATTATAATTTCGTAATTTAAAAAAATATTTGCATACTCCCTGCTGAAAAAAAACAGCATATGCTGGTATGTTTTGATGCTGGTCTTGCTGGTTTCAATGCTGGTTTTGCTGGTCTTGATGCTGGTGTTGCTGGTTTCAATGCTGGTTTTGCTGGTCTTGATGCTGGTCTTGCTGGTTTCAATGCTGGTTTTGCTGGTCTTGATGCTGGTCTTACTGGTTTTAATGCTGGTCTTCTGGTCTCAATGCTGGTCAGGACCAGCACTCAGGCCAGCAAGACCAGCATTGAGACCAGCACTGAAACCAGCAAGACCAGGATCAAGATCAGCAAAACCAGCATCGAGACCAGCAAAACCTGCACTGAAACCAGCAAGACCAGCATACCAGCATCAAAACATACCTTACCAGCATATGCTGTTTTTTTCAGCAGGGCTGACCACCGGGAAACTCCCGATCATAGCTATATGTATATATGTGTATAAATCTCTGGCTCTGGATTGCCAGTCCTCCACTGCACCTTGGTCCCACATTTATTTCAAAGGAGCGCTACCCTGTACTAAAATGGCGGCTATATTGATGCATTCCTTCCAATAGACAACAGTAGCATAGGCGACATCTAAATGTAAATATCTATGGAATTTAAAGGTACAGTTCAATACATGCTAATTGTAGTTTCTGTCATAATTTCATCAAAAAAAAAATCAGTGTCTATTGTAACTTTAGATTCTTCGTAGCTTCTGCTTCAAAAACTAGCATTTAGCGATCGGAAGCTATTATGAATTATATCATTTTGACCGGTTCGGTCTCAGAAACCCTTGGCTCTTGCAATTTATTGTAGCCTCAGATTGTAGCTTTGAATCATCTGTCTGCCTCAGAAACTAGCAAAACTTTATTAATTGTTGGTCAAATCATATATGCTACATGTAGAATCTGAAGGTACAATTAAAAAGATTGCTAATGGTTTCTGTCACAATCTCGTTAAAAATTCAGATTTAGATTGTAGCTTCAGATTCTTTGTAGCTCCTGCTTCAGAAACTAGTGATTAGCGATCTGAAGCTATTATGAAAAATAATACTTATTGACAGTTTCTGTCTCAGAAACTCTTTGCTCTTGCAATTCATTGTAGCTTCATATTGTAGCTTTGAATCATTTGTAGCATCTGCCTTAGAAACTAGCACAAGTTTATTCATTGGTGGTTAAATGACATACGATACATATGCTATGTAGACTGAAGGTACGGTGAATAAGATTGCTAATGGTTTCTGTCACAATCTCATTAAAATTTCAGCTTCAGATTTTTTGAAGCTTCTCCTTCAGAAACTAGCATTTAGCGATCTGAAGCTACTATGAAAGATTACTTATTGACGGTTTCAGTCTCAGAAACCCTTTGCTCTTGCAATTCATTGTATCTTCAGATTGTAGCTTTGAAACATTTGTAGCATCTACCTCAGAAACTAGCAAGTTTATTCTTTGGTGGTTCAAATGCCAATATAGCCTAAATGATATGTAGAATATGATGGTATGGATGCAATTGCTAATTGCTAAATTGTTTTTTCTGTCACAATCTCCATTTAGTTCACCTTCATTTGAAGCTTGCTATCAACTAGCAAGTTTATTTACTGTACATTCAGATTTTACATGTAAATATATAAATCTCACAAAGTGTAATCTGAAGCTTCAATATATTGCTAGTCGCTGGTTTCTGTCATAGTAACTCTATACTTCAGCTCCAGATTTTAGCTTTAGATCCGTTTTAGCTTTTGCTTGAGAAACTAGCGATTAGAAGTGCATTCATTGTAGCTTCAGACTTTGTGTAAAAATCTGCTCTTATATGTTCTTTCTGTAATCTGGAGCTAATGTAATTGCTAATTGCTAATCTCATTACATTATAGCATCAGATTGTAGCTTCGAATCATTTGTAACTTCTGCCTCAGAAACTATTAGCAAGTCTAGTCATTGTAGCTTCAGGTTTTGTCAGGTAGATTACCCAACGATTGCTTTGTAATTCGAAAATGATCAACTGGCAGAAGCAAAAACTAGTGCTTAGCAAGTTTATTCACACATAAAATCTTAACCTTAATGAATTGCTAAATGCTAATTTTTCAGAAATTCATCACTGTTCTGTGGGTAATGTGTAATACAGAAAAGATGTTTTCATTTGAAGCTACAATGACTAAACTCAAGCAAGTTTAGTCGCTGGTTTTGAATCAGATTATAAATCCACAGTTAGCATTTAGCCCTTTCTTATTAGCAACAGAGTTGGTAAGTTTCAGCCGAGCTTGAGTTTGCTTTTTATAGTGTCTAAACTGTCTGAATTCATATCTGCTAGCATTAAATGTTGTATAAAAACATTTTGAATTATTTTTTTCAGTTTCCATTTAACTTTTAGAAGTGCAAAATTTAGTTATTTTTTATGTTTATCCTATTAACATTAATGTGTCTTTATATCAGATTTATTGTTCTAAGTTCAATGATTTTAGTCTTAGCTAACAACACTGGTGCTTAATTGGTGCTACTTGCCCAGGTTAAGTCATGACTGTATGAACACTGCAAACACAAGCTGCTAAGAGAAGCCAGAATCCAACAGATACATGTATGAAACATGAAAGAACTGAAAAACAAAGTTGTTTGTTAGTGAATGAAAGATGTTAATGCTAATGTAGAAAACAGCCTATGAGTCCCCATCCGTCTCTCTTTCCACACCTATCCGTTCTTTTCACAAAGGGGTTTAAGTGCTTCCTCCCAATCGTTAACCTCCATCTATCATTCTCTCTTTCCCCAGCGTTTAAACTGTTTGTCTTTTTTGAGAGGGCCTTTTTGAGGGTGTGAGAGGCTAATGGTTGTATTGATTGGCAAGTCCTTGTGATTATTTGAAAGCGCTGCACCATTATAGCTGCTTGTTTTTCACATCTGAAGTGACAGCTTATTGGTAATCAAGTTTAGCTCAATATACATACCTAAAACGCATTTTACGTCTGGGTGTTACTATGAAAGGAAAGAAGAGCTATTGATTGCGTCATCTTTTTCTTTGTCTGTCATTTATTATGAGGTGAAAAAGTTACAGTCAGTGTATTTATGACATTGTCAATGCACTGTTGTTGTTTCTGACACACTATCTCTCTCTCTCTACAGGAGTGTGCAGGTGAGCCGCTCTTCATGCTATACTGTGCTATGAAACAGCAGATGGAAAAAGGCCCTATAGATGCCATCACTGGAGAGGCTCGGTACTCCCTCAGCGAGGACAAACTCATCCGACAGCAGATTGACTATAAGACTCTGGTCAGTTGATGCACATACTCAGTACACAGCACACAACATTTCTCTCTTTATGCCTCTACATTTCAGATTATACATTAAAATCTGCCAAAATTGACTGTGAAAACCATATACCGTAAGCACCATTTTTAGAATTTTCCAGAAATTGATTGAATTTTGCAATTGGATTTCCGAAAACTACTAAAAAGCTACAGTTTTTTTTAATTATTATTGTACTGTTCAATGCACTGTTAAAAGTGATTAGTTCACTTTACCTAAAAAATTGAGCAAACCAGTTGTAAGTTACAACTGTTAAATATTTAGATTGATATTTATGCATTAGGATAAACCCGAGATGT
This sequence comes from Danio kyathit, assembly GCA_903798195.1. Classification (NCBI taxonomy): domain Eukaryota; kingdom Metazoa; phylum Chordata; class Actinopteri; order Cypriniformes; family Danionidae; genus Danio; species Danio kyathit. The sequence continues at coordinate 39,107,596 of LR812541.1, forward strand.
ACCATCTCATTTTCAAGGGGGTCCCACAATTAATCACAATCACATAATAACACCAGAAGACAAAACCAAAACATAAATTACACAACATCCAAAAAAACACACTAAAAAGCATGAACAAAAGGGGAAATAGTACACATACATACATATATACAGTATACAGAGCACAAAAAGATATACAGATCAGTCAATCAAATTACCACATAAATAATAACATCCTCAGGAAAAACAAGTACAGTTCAAAGTAAAATATGACAGCAAAGTTTGCTTAACACCTTAATAGAACTGCAATAGAACGAATGTTAGCAGGTAAATTATTCCAATCTGTTGGATACTTACATGTAAATAAAAAAACTGTTTTACCAAGATTTTTTAAAACGAGGAACAAAAAAGGGTCACACTTTATTTTGATGGTCCGTTTGTTGAATTTAAGTTACATTGCAACTAATTATCATTAGATTATAAGTAGACTGTTATGTTGGGGTTAGGGTTGGGGTTAGGGTTAGTGTAAGTTGACATGTAATTGCAAAGTTTCTTATAGTCAGTTAAATGTCTGTTGAAGGACTGTTAAATGTCAGTGTCAACAGATATTAAGCAGACAGTCTACTAATACTCAAATGGACCATCAAAATAAAGTGTTACCCAAAAAAGTAAGTCTGAACAGAATGTTTTACTTGATAATTGAAGGAATAAAATACAAAATATTGTTGTAAATAATAAGGATACTTAAATGAATACATTTAAATATAAATTGAAGCCAGTGAATATGTCGTCTTGTGTGCAAAGATGCCCACTGCAGTAGATTATACATTATACAATGATGTGAATAAAAAGAACAACCCAGAACAAATCTGCAAAGTCTGTTATATGTCGTATGACGTATTAAGAGAAGCAAGACCTAATTTCGATGCAGTCTGATAAACAATATCACAATAATCGAACATTAATAAATATAAGTTAAAGAGCAAGTTTCTTGCAAACACTAAATGAAAAACAATGTCTAGACCGATGTAAGGTACTAATTCCAAGGTTGACTTTACTCACAATATGATTAATATGTGATTTAAAGGAAAGAATCAAGCCACACTCCAAGGTATTTAATCGTATCAACTTTACGCAAAGAAGTACCATCATTACATAACATAGAATAGGAGTAAATTTTTCATTTAAGTTTTTGTCTGCAACCAAAAATCATAATGTAAGACTTAGTGTTATTAAGCACTTATTTATTATCTAAAAACCAATTTTGTAAGAGATTAAAATCATACTGAAGGGACAACTGAATTTGTTAAGTTTACTTAATTTTTATAATCATGCATAATTCATTTACTTGATCATTTTAAGGCACTGACGTTAAATACATTTAGGATGCTTAATATGCATTCAGTTTAAAATGCAGCTGATACAGAAAGACTGACAGAAGAAGAGCCATTTTAAATGTATAGTTAACCCAGAAATTACAATTTACTCACTATTTACTCTCCCTCAAGTGGTTCCAATGTTTATTGGAATTTTTCTGTGTTTGCGAACCCAAAAGAAGATACTTGTAATCATTGACTTCCGTAGTAGAAAAACAAATAATATGGAAGTCAGTGGTAACACGTTTACAACATTTTGCCAAATATCTTTTTTTGTGTTCAACAGAAGAAAGAAATTGTAAAAGTTTGAAACCAGAGCGAGTAAATGATAACAGAACCTTCTGTTTTGGTAAACTACCCCTTTAAGCTTTATTTATAGACACAGAATGTGATTACCAAACATTTTTTGTGCTGAAACAAATCAACATTTCCTTTTTTATGGCTCTATATTTAAGATTATCTATTAAAAGCAGCCACAAGAAACATATGACCACCATTTTTAGTAACAATGTTTTTTTTTGTTTTTTTTCAATAGCACTGTTCAATGCACTCTGTTAAATTGTATTTATAGTGAGTAAACCTTTTACTTTGGAACTGTTACATTGACTTAATTATATAACTATACATGATTCATTTACTTAATAATTTTTAAGGTAAAGGGTTTACTCACAATTTTAATTTAATTAATGGTGCAATAGGAGATCTTGGAAAATGCTATCATTAACCCGATAGCACTGATGTCCCACCTTGCAAATCACCATCCAAAGACACACCTCCTGAACACATGAGCACACACTAGACAACATCAATACAATTAACATTCACATAACATTTGGTAATTACTATAGCAAAATTTAAAAAAAAGAAGGTATGCCTTCTGGTCTCTGTCTGAACCATGTCCATGAGATTACGTAATCCTTTCTGAACAAACAAGGCATGCAGAGATATGCAATTACACATTTTGACAGGCAGGTACCTAGACAACCTATCACAATGTTAGGGCGGAATGTTTTGTTTGGACAAACTTTTCTTGGTCCTACTCCTTCCAGGAAATGTTAATATACATATAAATACTTTTGGACCATTTATTTTAATGATTGCTCTCAGGATTAATTGTTTTAGCATAACAAAAAAGGTTTCTAAAGACAATCACCTATTGCACCTAGGTCAAGCCCTGTCTTATGCCGAGTTCAGACTGCAGTTTTCAAAGTAGTCGTGTCACAGATGTTTTCACACTGCATGACTGTCTGGGGTAGCATTCAGTCTCTGCTGTGTTTACACTGCAAGATGGATCGGTGACAGGGGTTTCACACTGCATGACTTTACAATAGGAAGAATTGCCAAAAACTTTGTCTTGGTTCGCAAACTACATCTTACAATCAAACACACGCGAGAAGTGACATGGAAACAACACAAGGTCACGTAGTATATCTTTTGTTATTAACTATATAATGAGAAAGAAACCTTTAGTGGGGTGGAAAATGTACTTATCTTGCTCACCTGGGCTTTGAAGGGAATTAGCCATTTCTCTTCAACTTCTTTCTTTTTTTGACCCAGTTGTGGTGTTGCTCGAGCAGCGATTTGCCTGTAATTTCAGGCGTTTGTCTGCGATTTCTGAAAACCTCCCGGGGAGTCAAAATCGGGGATGAAATCATGCAGTCTGAACTCGACATTACATTATATAAAGCTAAACATTGTGTTTCGTTCTGAAATACAACCGGTTTTTACCATTCAGATTGTTTTTAGCACTCAAACTAAAGGCTAATGAATGATAAATCACTCATACCAATTTATCTTGTCTCCTTTTAGACTCTTCATTGTGTGAACCCGGAGAACGAGAACGGCCCGGAGGTGACGGTCAAATGCCTGAACTGTGACACAATCACCCAAGTGAAAGAGAAGCTTCTGGACGCTGTTTATAAAGGAAGTCCATACTCGCAAAGACCCAAAGCAGGAGACATGGACCTGGGTAAGAGCTTTTGTGTTAGACGATGGAGAAATAAGACTGAAAACAGCTTCTCACACAAGTAATTCTAAAACATGGATATCTTAATCTCGGGTTAACGGAATAGTTTATCCAAAATTGAAAATTCTATCATCATTTAGTCATCATTCACTTGTCACAAACCTTTCGTTTCTTTCTTCTGTTGAACACAAAAGAAAATATTTAGAAAAATGCTGAAAACCTGTAACCGTTGACGTCCATAGTATTTGTTTTTCTTACTATAGAAGTCAATGGTTAGAGATTTCGAACATTTTAAAATAACTTATTTTGTGTTCAACAGAAGAAAGAAACTTAAACAGGTTGGAGTAAACAATGAGAGAATTTTCATTTTGGGGAGAACTATCTACAATAATCTTGTTTCACACTACCGTATTAATCCTTATGTTGTTGTAGAAATTGGTGCAAAAGTAAGCCGCCTTCTCTAAATCTCTAAAATAAAGCAGCAGAATTTAATTTCAATCCTCAAATCTATTTTGTAAGAAGAAACAACCTCATCTTCATCACAAACCCTGTGAATGTCTAGGCTTTCCCTTATCATTTTGGAATATTTCATCAATGTTTGGATTCAATCACTCATTTTTGACTGAAGCCCCGGTCAGATCACACGATTATTGTCGGTTAAGAAAGTCACTATATCAGATTAACGCTAATTTTTTATTTTTTTATATTTTTTTTAAATAAATGTGCATGTGACTTGTCGTGGGTACCAAATGTGCAGTCACAAGTGTTGCTATAACAGTATTTCTTATCTCAATTTCAATTTTTTTATCAATCTCAATAAAAACTGATGCTTGCAGACAACTAATAACTACATTATTTAAGGGCATTCGTTACGACATGGATAGGATCAAACCATTCCTTTTTAATATTAAGATATTTTCTTTGAAATCTAAATGTATATTTCCCTGCCAGCGTTGCTTTTTAAAAAACTCCCTAGCCTGAACTTGCCCCAAGTGAGACGGAGAAAATGAAAGCACATCAGCACCAAGGAAAAAAACACGATCAGGACATAATCTTTAAATAATGACATTTTTTAAAATTAGCAAATATATAACTGAGGTTTGTGATACAGGAATCACAGTGAAGCATTTATTAAATCCTTATTTTCCTCACTGCAAAACAAATCATCCACCCGTATAGTTGAGTAGTGAACAGGCACAAACAAAAATATAGTTCATATATTTTTCTTGAAAAAAATATCTTTTTGAAAATAATTTTGTTTGCTACGATTTTATTCTTAATTTTAATGTATCTTTTGTTGGTCAGTTATCTATAAACAAGAATAACGAATATCATTTGATATGCGCGGAAACACGAATTGCTGTGAGATTGTGTTGGTTTGTTAAGTAAAATAATAATCTAGATTGAATCTTGTGTCACGACACCCATTTGTCGTTTACGAATCCCCTCGACACCCTATGTCAAGGAAATCGTGCCAAAATCATGACAAATTTGCGTGATCTAACCAGAGCTTTAGGTAAAGGGCATATTTCCTAACGCTAAAGGTACCTGCATAATTGAAAAGGTTTAGCAAGACCCTATTCATAAAAGTTAAAGCAGCAGATGCTTATTGTCTGTGTGTTTGGTGTGTGTGTGTGTGTGTGTGTGTGTGTGCGTGTGCGTGTGCGTGTGCGTGTGTGTTTGAAGTGTGCATGTGTGTGTCAGTAGTTTTTGTGGTGCAAAAATGGTTTTATAGCTGGTAGGTCAAACCCAAAGGACAACCGTTGTGCCCTGAATGTGTACAGCCTTTGTACTTTGCCCTGGAATTGTAATTATTCCTAGGCAGTTCATACTCTACATTTGGAAACCCTGGGTTAATGTTCTTATTTGCATATTTATGAGGTCAATGCAATTGATTGGCAAATAACCTGTTTTTTTAATAAGAGCCCGTCCAGCTTTGAATATGTTGACATATTAAAGTGTTTTGAGCTGTACAAAGCGCATGCATATTTAATGAGGTAAGCTCTGAGGCGCAGTATACTGTATGATCAGTTGTCTTTTGCTAAATAATTCACTGTAATACTCTAGTACTGCATCACTGTATAGTGTAAAAAGTATGCCGCTGCAGTTGAGGAGGATAACCCAGAGTTAAAAGCGGTGCTAACCCCATTTCAGATTTACAAGAGTGAAATGTTGCCTCATCCGGGGTTAAAAAGAGCATTTAACCCTGAGTTAAATGCAGTGTGAAAAAGCTGTGGAGAGATTTGCGGTTTGGTTGAATTGATGGAAGAGCAGTTGTGCTACAAAATAAATAAGTGAAATTTTGCTTGTAGTATATGTATGTATATATATATATATATATATATATATATATATATATATATATATATATATATATATATATATATATAATATTAAATATTATTATTTTTAGGAAGGTTTCAAAGTTGATTTCAATTAAAGTTAATGACCAATTAATTGATTTAACCATTGATTTCTCACTGTTAAAGAACCATTAATTATGATTTTTGCCTCATTAAACTCCTAATTTGCTGTTTATAAATGGTTATTAATGTAGTAGTTAGGTTAAGATATTGGGTAGAGTTAGGGATGTCAAGTTAGATCATACTTTACTAATAAACAGCTAATATCTTATTAATAGGCATGTAATAAGCCACTAGTTAATAGTGGGAATTGGCACATAAGTGTTACAGAAATACAATTGGAACTGGATATGGAATTTATTTGTTGTTTATTTATTATATCTGTATACAATTATAATGTTTAATTTAGATGCAATATAATATGTAGCAAATATATCACAGGCATGACCTACTTTTTAGTTGTTATAATATTCATAATATCAATTTATATTATTAATCGTGTTTAAATCCATTGTTATATGGACATAAAATACTTTTTAATTCCATATTTATTTATTTTTTAATTCCATAATAATACAATTTTGGCACAGTTTTTCATTCCATTATTATATGGACAATTATACAGTACTTAAAATTAATGTGAATATTGCGATGTTTTATATACATTCAATTTCAAATGCATGAATTCAGAAGCTGATAGAGAAAGACTGACAGAAGAAACTCTGTTTGCAAGATTTTCCTACAGTAAATATCTTATTTTGTGTTCAACAGAAGAAATAAATGTGTAAAGGTTTGAAACAAGAGTTAGTAAATGACGACATAATTTTTGGTATTGAAAAAGTATTGAACACATGAAGAAAGGGAGGTGTAGAAAGGCAGTGAAAGCCCAGACAGCAGCTGAAATCTTTCAGAAGTTATTTAGCAACCCTCTGCCTTTAGTTATTGTAAATGAGTATTAGCTGCTTCAGTCCAACATCTACATCAGGGGTGTCAAACTCAGATCCTGGAGGGCCGCAGCCCTGCACAGTTTAGTTCCAACCCTGCTTCAACACACTTACCTGCAGGTTTCAAACAAGCCTGAAGGACTCAGTTAGTTTGATCAGGTGTGATTAATTAGGGTTGGAACTAAACTGTGCAGAGCTCCGGCCCTCCAGGAACTGAGTTTGACACCTGTGATCTACATTATCAGGATGATGAAGATGAAACCAGGGTGGACATTTCAGCAAGACAATGATCCAAAACACAACCAAGGAAACTCTCAAATGCTTTTAGAGAAAGAAAATCAAGCTGTAGAATGGCCCAGTCAATCACCTGACTTAAATCCAATAAAAAATACAAAATAAAGATCAGATTTTGGGTGCTTTCACACTTGGTTCAATTGCCTGGACCGTACCCAAGTTCGATTGTCCTCCCTTGCCACCTTCTCGGTTGGTTTGTGTTCACACTGTCTTTTTTCCTTCTGAACCCCGGTACGCTTGCGTCATAGAGCTGCTGTTTTGTTTACGGCTGTTGCTAGGTGACAGTCACGAAAGCAAAGCGCCAAAATGGAGACTTCCGCACATCGTGGTCGATTTGCTTTTACTGAATCATAAGTTTTGGACATACAGAAAGTGACTCGCGTCTATCTGCTGCAAAAATATTATAAACATTCAGAACATCACACAGTGACTGCAGAAGCTGTTTCTGGAGGAGACAAGCAGACATCACTGTGTATCACTGTGCTTGGCTCAGTCCCGCTTGTCACAAAGGTACAATACGTGGCGCACATACACATACACACACACACACACACACACACACACACACACACACACACACACACACGAATGAACGTTATGAAAACGATAGTTTGTTGTACAGTTGCCGGTTCACTTCCGCTATTTGGTACGATTGCATTCATACCAGAAGTGAACCGTACCAGGAACCGTACCAGGACTCTGGTACGGTTCACGGGTGCGCACCCGAGTTCAGAAGACACGTTCACACTAGCTAAACGTACCGTACTATGACGTCAAACGAACCCGGGTGCGGACCAAAAGTGCTAGTGTGAAAGCACCCTTAATAGACGAGACCCACAGAACCATTGAGATTTTTACACTCATACAAATATCTTCTTTTGTGTTCAACATAAGAAGGAAACAAGGTTTGAAACAAGACTGAGTAAATGATGACAGAAAACTACCCCTTTAAGCTTTATTTATAGACACGGAATACAATTACAGAACAGTTTTTTGTTCAGAAATGAATCAACTTGGATTAATAAACTAAATTATAAACATCCATATAGCACAACCCTGTAATCAAATGCCTCTGTTCAAAAGCAGGTACTGCCAGCTGATACAAATGTTCAGCTTATCAGCAGCTTGATATAAATGGATGCTGAAGTCACCGTCGTGGGCACCAGGGAAATAGACACCGAACCATATCATCCACAGCAAGATCCCATTAGCCAGAGCAGTTCCCAACACGATTGTCATCTGGCTCAGACTGAGTGATGTTATCAGCTGCGCATCTCATCTGGCTTTGCTCTGCTCCTTGGCAGTTGTCTTTCAGAAGCCGTTTTGGAAATCAGAAACCGCGGCTTCCTCCTGCAACAAGCAAACAAACAAACAGGGAGGCTTGTCGACTTGAACTGTTTGCTTGTAAGAGGCTTAGAATAGTCAATTCCTATGACCTTGATCAGATCCGCAATTTAGATCTGACCCCGGAGTCAGGCTTTCTTGTTACGTCGCTGGCCTCAGTTAACAGTCTCTTCGGCTAGGAAAAAAAACTGACTTGACTCTGCGCAGGGAGATTCGGACAAGGTCTAGACAAGGTTACGTGCTCTAAATGAAGCCTTTCTAAAGAGGAAAGCTTCTCTCAAGTGGTCGTTCGTCCTTGCTGTGGGAGTGATGTGCTCATGTGCGCACACAAAAACAGTGATCCAAATATGGTGTGCTTTAGGAGGCTTTAGGGATGTGCTATATTGGAAGATCCAGTGATTCATTTGTCAATTGCGAGGCAGTGGAACAAAGTGCTGTGACGGATCTGGCATGTGATTAGAGGAGGATCGGGTAACGGAGCAGTCATGGAGTCACCTGAGTGGACCAATGTAACTACAGTGGGGGAAATAAGTATTAAACTCATCACTATTTTTCTCAGAAAACATATTTCTAAAGGTGCTGTTGACTTAAAAATTTTCACTTGATGTTGATAACAACCAAAGAAATCCGTATACGCAAAGAAAACAAAGCTAATACGTTTAAAAATGAAGTTATTCATAATAAAATGAAAGGACGCAGGGAAAAAAAGTATTAAACACATGAAGAAAGGGAGGTGTAGAAAGGCAGTCAAAGCCCTTCAGCAGCTGAAGTCTTGCAGTAGTTATTCAGCAACCCTCTGCCCTTCGTCATTGTAAATTAATATTAGCTGCTTCAGTCCAACATCTACATCGGGGCTATTCAATTAGTTTGTCATGGGGGCCAGTTCATGAAAAGCATCCTAAACGAAGGGCTGGAGAGATATGACTTGCAATATGAGTGATGGCACAACTGCATATAAGAGCCCATATGTTGTATTTTTGCTCCTTAAGACACCCACGTTGTATTTTTCTACATTAAAATGTTAATATATTGTGTTTTGATACTACATTATATCACTGCATTGTACAATAGGCTTTTTTTAAACAAACATTCAAATGTTGTATTTCAGAGCACAACAAAAGCAGTGTATTGCTTAAGTAGGCTTCCTCTACATTCAAACACATTCATATGTTATGTTTTGAACTGCATAACAATTATAGATTTTGGTTGTACGATTATATAGTCTGAAGAATAATCATAGTTTCTCGGTTATCACATCTAATGTAAAGTTAAGCTTTATATTAGCTAAGTAGCTATTTAGATTGACTGTTGTTATCATCTGCGTTCATACATACATAATCATTATAATAATAATTCGTCTAACATATCTTTTGTTTACATTGCACTGAAAGCCATGCACAACTCTCACCGCTACGGCATGCATGAGATGTTTTCTACTGCGTGCGCCCGGAAAGCCGCGAGCGCGTTGCTCCGCTTGCAGCCGCATATTGGCATATATTCTTACATTAGAAATAACAAACTTGCACGCGGAAAAGACGTGATATGTGAACGGCCTGCTGCTATAGTTAATCCTGTGTGCGTGCAAATTAGCCTCGGTGTAGAAGCTCGGAACTTTAAACTAGCACACAGTTGACAACTTGGCATAACTTTGTTTAATTGCAGCAGTTTCGTACTGAAATGCGACTTAGAGAAGCCTTTAGGATTAATTAACTGTGACGAATTAAAGAGCAATTAATAATGAAATCGACTAATCGTTGCATCCCTAATAACGATATCAGTGCATTGTACAAAAGGCCTTTTCTACAAACACATCCAAATGTTTTCGGCTGCTCGCGCCACTGGCTTAATGTCAGGTGACTGACTCACGCTCTGCGCAGCTCATGCTGTATTGAACAGACGCACGCCACATCAGAACCATAGCGGCCGTTTTTTGACTGAACTAAATTTATTTTTTATGTCTTGGTCACACTATTTGGAGGGCCGGAACAAATTGCCTCGGGGACCGGGTTCGGCCTGCAGGCCGCCTATTGAATAGCCCTGATCTACATTATCAGGATGATGAAGATGAAACCAGGCCCAGGGTGGACATTTCAGCAAGACAATGATCCAAAACACAGCCAAGGAAGCTCTCAAATTATTTCAGAGAAAGAAAATCAAGCTGTAGAATGGCCCAGCCAATCACCTGACTTAAATCCAATAGAAATTAAAAATTAAGTTTTGATAGACGAGACCCACAGAACCATCAAGATTTTAGATCAAGATCATCATGTTTTAGCAGGCTAACTAACTCAGAGGAATGCAGAGCTTGTTAAACCAATATGAAGTCAAACTTTATTTTATTATTGGTACAAGTTAATTCACTGAAATCAAAGTCTGACCTTTCCCAGGTAGCAAAGAATTCTGGCCCAGATTTGACATAAATCAGCAGGCATTCATCCAGCACTGGCACACAGCATGTGGGCCAAACATGGCCTTGGTTTGGCAGAGGTGGCACCGTCTTTAAGGCAGCACACAATTCTTGGACCAGATGTGAATAATTGATATGTGGGCCATGTAAGTTTGGCCTTTCTTGACCCACATTTAAAATACATTATTATTATTTTCAAATATCAATCAGGTCACTTTGATAAAAAGCACGCCTATAGTGCAATGATTCATGGGTTTATCCATTTCATTGCAGGTGTGACTCGTGACACACCAACATATCTGGCCAAGTTCAGGCTCAGTTATAGGTTATTAACTTGGCTGAGACTTGGTCCAGATATGGTCCATGTTTGGCCTTTGTCTGGAAGCCAGAATTGGTCCAGTCATGTACCGTAATTCACTGCGGCATGTGGGCCAATCAAAAGCTGATTTTGTGGGCCAGAGCAGGGCCAGAGATATTTTGCTATGTGGGTTTGCTTCTGTGTTGGAGTGGTGGTCCTTCTCTGTTGATGTCAATTTGATGGCTTTAGCCATAATATTCGTAACCATGGCCCTCTTACCGTTAGTTTGCTATGAGGGAATGATGAGCAAAAAGAAACTCAATACTCAATATTCAGTTGGAAGTACATCAACATGCTAAAATAAAAGTCTCAGTAACTTCCAGCTCTCACAGACTTTATTGTAAGACTGTTGCATGCATGTTTTAATTGTAATATGTGGTAGGCTTTTATGAAGTTATCTTTATTACAAAAATAAAGCCAAGTGTTCAAAACTTGCTGGATAATATTAGCCTAATTCATTCCTTTCTATTCCTTCATTTTGCGGGAGTTGAGTGGAACAAATGAAAAGCACAATAGGAAATGTATTCAACAACACAATGCCACAGAAAATGAAGAGGATTCCTACCTTTATTTTTAGTTATGTAATCTGCATCCACAAATGATAGTCACTATAAAGGAAAAAAACTCCCAAACTTGGCATGAATAACATATATATTATTTTACTTTTATTATAACACTTTTATTTTAAAGGGGATAGCGTTATTGACATTATTGTTATTATATGACCCTTTTTAATCAAATGTATGCAAGCTACAGGTCAGCATAAATGTTTTTTTATTGGTGCATGAGGAAGGGTATCTGCAAAAATGAGGTGCAGGATCAGAGGTGCTGGATCTGGCTTGTTCCAGCACAAATTAAGCCCTGGGAAGATACTGTTTTTTTTCTTCTGTTTCTATTGGCAAACCAGGCTCATGTGGTTTTCTGTTGCAGAGTGGCGGCAGGGGCGACTGGCGAGGATCATTCTCCAGGATGAGGATGTCACTACAAAGATTGATAATGACTGGAAACGCCTGAACTCACTTGCACACTATCAGGTACGGTCACTGTTCATATCTGAGCTGCTGCTGGGGCCATAAACTTCACTAATATGTGCAATATGTCTAAAAGTATATTGCACCGGTCTATTTTTGGCAATAGCATATTTTGGCAATATGGGTCTAAATTTTTTGATTTTGTTTTAATGCCAAAAATAATTTGAATATTAAATAAAGAGGTTCCATGGATGCTTTTTGTAAATGTCCTACTGTAAAAAAAAAATAAAATAAAAAAAAAAATAAAAATACATACATGTAATATATATATAATACATTTTTATTAGTGATATGCATTGTTAAGAGCTTAATTTTGACAACTTTGAAGGTGATTTTCTTAATCTTTAGATTTCTTGAACTCTCAGATTTCAGGTTTTCAAATAGTTGTATCTCAGCCAAATTTTGTCCTGTCATATCAAATCATACATCTTGCTGGATTTGTGGTCCAGGATCACATATGGAGATTATAGATGTCATGGATAGAGAATATTAGAATTAGGTGACACAGTTATTAATATTAAATCTTCCCTCAAAACTCAATTTTATTGCATTGCATTTTATGATTTTAAGAGTTTAATTTCACTCCAAATTGCTTTGATAGCATATTTTTTAAATTGCATTGTGTATCTAAATTCATGTCTTATGTGTTGAATGAGTTAATTTTGAGATGTGATTTGCCATGGAACCATTAGTCAGCAGTGATATCCTTGTGAGCATTATAACACAAACCTACGGAATTTGGTGTAGTTTTGTGTCTCTCAAAGCAGAAACGAAACCTGCTGCTCTTCATATCAATTTCAATTCAATCTTAAATAACTTAAATGTGTCTCCTTTAGATGCTTGTAAGTCGGTCAACCAGAATGCACCTTAAAGGAATAGTTCTGCCAAAAATTAAAATGTACTCCTATACTAACCCTCAAGTTGTTCCAAACCTTTGAGTTTCTTTCTTCTGTCAAAGACAAAAGAAGATATTTTGAAGAAAACTGAAAACCTGTAACCATTAACTTTCATAATTAGAAAAACAAATACTTTAGAGGTCATTGGATACAGGTTTCCAGCTTCATTCAAAATATATTTTGCGTTCAACAAAAGAAAGAAATTCAAACAGATTTGGAACAAGAGTAAATGAGGACAGGGTTTTCTTTTTTTGGTTGAGCTGTCCCTTTAAAACCAGACATTGACCATCATGTGAAAGCTATTCAGTGTGCTTAACTTGAGTGTAACTAGAGTTAGGTCTATAAATATTGGGACATCGACACAATTATACAATTTTTGGCTCTATACACTAACACAATGGATTTGAAATGAAAAGAACAAGATGTGCTGGCTGTCAGTTTTAATTCGAAGGTATTTACATCCATTTACATACATAAATCAGGTGAACAGTGTAAGAATTACAACATTTTGCATATGTGCCTCCCACTTGTTAAGGGACCAAAAGAATTGGACAGAATAATAATCATAAATCAAACTTTCCCTTTTTAATATTCAATTCAATTCAATTCAATTCATCTTTATTTGTATAGCGCTTATACAATGTAGATTGTGTCAAAGCAGCTTCACATGGAAGATTATAGTGAATTGAAACAAAGTCAGTTCAGTTTTCAGAGATTAAGTTCAGTTCAGTTTAGCTCAGTTCAGTGTGGGTTAATAATCACTACTGAGAGTCCAAACACTGAAGAGCAAATCCATCGATGCGCAGCTCTACAGATCCCGAACCATGCAAGCCAGTGGCGACAGCGGCGAGGAAAAAACTTCACCAATTGGCGAAAGCGAAGATTTAAAAAACCTCGAGAGAAACCTGGCTCAGTTGGGCACGACCATTTCCCCTATGGCCAAACGTCTTGTGCAGAGCTGCAGTCTAGGCGCAGGAAGCTGGACCTCAGCGAAGACTCGTCTGTCCTTGGAGCATCACAGGAGTCAGTCTCATGTTCTCACTCCACGATGACCAACACAACAGCTGCTCAGGATACGGCCTGGTCCAGAAAACCTTAGGATCATCTCGTCGCTGGTCTCGGATCACGTCAGTGGCACTGCATAGTCTGAGGGCCTCAAGATGAGTACCCCCAGGTGGAAATACAGAATAAGGAGAATAATTAGCGTAGCTGCTGTTCATAGTGTATATAAACGAGAACCAAAATCATGTGTGGGGCACATCATGCGTCATACCGCTATGTAATGCACTGAGTGTATGCTTTGCTAAAAATATAGGTCTTTAATCTAGTTTTGAAGAGCGAGAGTGTGTCTGAGCCTCGGACATTATCAGGAAGGCTATTCCAGAGTTTAGGGGCCATAAATGAGAAGGCTCGACCTCCTTTACTCGACTTTGATATTCTAGGTACTACCAGAAGCCCTGAGTTTTGAGATCGTAAAGAGCGGGTTGGGTTGTAGCGAGACATACTTGGGTGTAAATCCTTTGCAGTCAGTTTTTACCAGGCAAAGAATTCTTCGGTCGTCCACCAAAGTTGTTTTCTGTAGTCTTCCGGGTCTTTGGTGTTGCTGAGCTCACTGGTGCGTTCTTTCCTTTTAAGAATGTTCCAAACAGTTGTTTTGGCCACAGCTAATATTTTTGCTACCTCTCTGATGGGTTTGTTTTGTTTTTTCAGCCTAATGATGGCTTGCTTGACAGCTCTTTGGATCTCATCTTGAGAGTTGACAGTAACAGATTCCAAATACAAATAGCACACTTGAAATGAACTCTGGACCTTTTATCTGCTCATTGTAATTGGGGTAATGAGGATATAGCACACACCTGGCCATGGAACAGCTTAGAAGAAAATTGTCGAATTACTTTTGGACCCTTAACAAGTGAGAGGCACATATGCAAACTGTTGTAATTCCTACACAGTTCACCTGATTTGGATGTAAATACCCTCAAATTAAAGCTGTCAGTCAGCAGCACATCTCGTTCGTTCCATTGTGTTGATGTATAGAGACAAAAATGTTAGAATTGTGTCGATGTCTCAACATTTATAGACCTAACTGTGCATAATACACTTTTACATGTTTTTACATACTGTAACAGTGCATTAACGTGTCTGTGTTTGTATTTCTCACTGTCCTTAGGTAACAGACGGGTCAGTTATCGCCCTGGTGCCAAAGCAAAACTCTGCGTACAACATCTCAAACTCGTCCACCTTCACCAAGTCCCTCAGCAGATACGGTAGGAACTCTTTTGATTTTCTGCTTAGAAGCTTTCGTAAACACACCAAAATCACGTCTACAGAAAGATTTGTATTCACTGCACCTTGGCCTCCATTTTCCCCCTCAAAACGAGGACTCGTGCTAGCATTCTGTCCTCGCTTCTCCTGACGGACTCGATGTTTTTCACTATTCTTTGTGATGATTTTTTTGGTTTTGTTTTCCGAGCACTTTGGCTGTTTGTGCGAATAAGAGGTGATGATAGAACAGAACTGAAGGTGTTTTGTTCCTCAACCCCACCCCCACCCCCCTCCAAAAAAGAGAAAGCGGATCAGAGAGAAAAAGCTGTTTAATGTTGTCTGTCCTCCTCAAAAGCGAGTATCCGTGATTGCCGCAGAATTACATGCACTCAAGCCATGGCTCTCTCATGGCAGACGTCCATTATATTTCCCTTTGAGAGAGGGTTTCATGTCTGGGATAATTCTCTGAGTGCTTCAACACTGGACACGCATTCGTATTGTTGCTCAAGTCGTGTTTCGCTCGTTGTTTTGGGGAATAAAAGGTGATGCTGATGTGAATCATGGCAGTCTGGGTGATTAATTGAATTGAAATCGCCGATTGTCGTGCACACCTTCTCAGGGAAGTACAGTGTGATTTGTAGAAAATCTCTTATTAAGGCCTAAGGGGGGCGCTGTTGCAAAAACACACAATCCTATCTAAATACACATGAAGAAACCAAGGATTGTGAAAATAGCGGTTGCTGAATAAACAGAAGATTTAACTGCTTTCACTGATTCAGCATGACTAATAAACACACGACAGATGGACATAAATCACAGATGGATTTATGTCAAACACTTGACTGTAGTTTTGAGGTGATTTTGGAGTAAAAACGTGTTATTATATGTTTTAATTTCACGTTCAGCTTTTACTACAGACTGTTGTCATTATCGCAGAATGATTATCTTGATGTCATTATTGACTGATTATATTGAATTAGAATGTAAAACAATGTATTGTATAGCTTATCAGTAGGGCCAGACGGAATCTGCGGACGTTTTTTGCTATTTCTGCGGAGAATTTTGGTAAAAATCTGCGGATTTCTGTGGAATTATTTTGGGAGTATCATAACTAAAACCTTAATATGTTAAATAAAAAATAATATCTTTTTAACTTAATTTAATGTTTAAAATGCAAATCCAATTAGATTAACTGTAAATAGTTAACTTTAAGTAAATAAACAGAATTAATGATGGGCTAAAAATCTGCGGAAATCTGCGGAAAATCTGCAGAAAATCTGCGGAATTCTGCGTGCGCAGATTCCGTGTGGGCCTACTTATCAGTGTCAGACTATATGTAGTAGAGTTTAGATTCTCTGCCTGAGCCCAGACTTAACTCGACCCAACCCACAGCCGTGATCAAGCATTTGTGTGTGTGTGTGTGTGTTTTTTTGTCATTACATAATTAGTCTAATTGGGTGGAGAGCTATGCCATAGTTAGAAATATTATTCAAATATTTTAGCAAGTTGGCCTAAGCAAAACATGTAGGTCTACAAAGTTGCACAATTCGCAACGCATGTCATGTACAGCAATGCTCTAGCTCCTGCAGCAGCATCTTATCCACTGGCACACATTCACACCGCATGCGCAAGCAGAGCTGAAGCATGTATGGAGTAGAGCTGTAATCGGGCCATAAATGTTAAGCCTGATAGGGCCCGAGCCCGACAAGTACATTTGATTGACAGCTTTTTAAAAGCCCTAACCCGTTTATAACCCGACATTATTCAAATGTGCACATGCACACAGATCTTTTGCCTCTTTTCATGAATGAGTCATTTATACTGTATGTGTTTTAACATAATTTATTCATAACAAACGTAGGCTATAGGCCTCTGTAACATTGTGACTCTCAGCACTCTTAGGCTTAGCCTACACTTAGCCTTTAAATTGGCCAACACACCAATAAAAATAAGTCTTTCTTAACAAATTAAATTAAAATAAATTTTAAATTATGACGGGTATTTGACAATAACAAAATTAAGATAAGGACTCTGTGGGATTTGTTTTACCACTTCTCTTCACAATCTGGCATTAAGGCGACAATGAAGCTGATTATTAAAATAATAATGCCAATATTAGCCTACAGTTGAAGTCAGAATTATTAGCCCCCCTTTGATTTATTTTTTTTTCCTTTTTTTTAAATATTTCCCAAATTATGTTTAACAGAACAAGGAAATTTTCACAGTATGTCTGATAATATTTTTTCTTCTGGAGAAAGTCTTAATAATTTTATTTTGGCTAGAATAAAATCAGTTTTTATTTTTTTTAAAAACATTTTAGGGTCAAAATTATTAGCCCCTTTAAGCTATATTGTCTTTTGATAGTCTACAGAACAAACCATCATTATACAATAACTTGCCTAATTACCCTAACCTGCCTAGTTAACCTATTTACCTAGTTAAGCCTTTAAATGTCACTTTAAGCTGTATAGAAGTGTCTTGAAAAACATCTAGTAAATATTATTTACTGTCATCATGACAAAGATAAAAAATAAATTATTAAATATGAGTTATTAAAACTATTATGTTTAGTAATGTGTTGAAAAAATCTTCTCTCAGTTAAACAGAAATTGGGGAAAAAAATAAACGGGGGCTAATAATTCAGGGGGCTAATAATTCTGACTTCAACTGTATATAGGCCTACTCTGTCTACATTATGATTTTATGTTTTAATTAATATTTAGTTATAATTTGAAAATCCTTTACTCACCAAGATAAGGCTTTGTGTTTTTGTGGAGGAACATTATTGAATCCACTGTAGATGGCTTTAGCGCAGTCCTGCGCTCACTGAACAGCCCTGAACACCCTTTCACTGCTGCTGCTACTGGCCGGGATGCATACTGTTCTAGCTAATTTAGTATGTTTTGGGTAGGATTGTTTGTTCATTTTTCACCAGCCAAAAACATCCATTTCATTTTCCATGACAGCGGTTTCAATGTAGCAAGTGACCTCGTCATCTTCCCTGTCAGCTTGCTGTACATTGCTGTTTAGCACTCTACCGTAATACACAGTGTATGAGCGACCGCTGAAATACCTTTGAGGCTAGAATGACAGTTCTTTTTGAACTGTCAAAATTCACTCTTTTTGATGTCTCCGTCATCATTTGTTTCACTTTTGCAGGGATGGATTTTAATGCTGTAACAAACAATTTGATTACTTTCTCACGCTAATCGAAATTGACATGACTGTTCATTTACTGTGCAAGCCCGGCCTGACCCTGTAAAATTATCAAAATTAAACCCAAACCCACGCGAGTTCGGCCAAAGGTTCGGCCAAAGATCTTCAGCTGTAGTATATAGAGCATATAGATGCGCTGCTTCTGTGTGCGGTATGAAAGTTGCAATCTGTTAACATGGACGCCAAAAAAAACATGCGCTGCTCACGCTCTGCTCGCGTGTGCGGTGTAAAAGAGGCATAGCAAAAAAAAAAACAAAACAGGGAGTTCCATGATGAACAAATACATAAAGCAGGCTTGCCATGGCAGAAAGGATGATAGTCAGCCTTCAATATCCTCTTTTGTAACGATCTACTCTGAATAAACAAACAATGCAGTTTACATGCTTTGTCCTTGTTGCAATATTCATTAAGATAAATCAAATAAATAGATACAAAATAAAAAATAAAAAAAATAAATAAATAAAACAAATTTCTGTAGTTCAAACAACTCAGAATTGTAGTTGACAACGTCTGTTAAAAACAGCCCATGTATTAAAAAATAGTCGGGTTTAAATCAGGCTTGGGCTCGTAATTACAGTTAATGTGTCAAACTGGGTCGGGCTTGGACACAAGGTGCACGGGCTTGTGTAGGGTGGAGTTTAATATTTTGTGGCCCGTCTAAGCTCTAATATGTAGTAAACACTGCTCCATCTAAACGCATGTGCTGGAGGTTTACTAGAACCGACTTTACTGACAAAATGCGCATGATTAAACCGACCCAGCCCTGGCCATTACATGATCTCTTTTTTCTTTTAAATGCGATTCTTTGCTTTTGAAAATACCTTTTAACATTGCTTCCTATTCCTTCACACCCCAGTCCAGGAAGTGAATTCATATCTTCAATACCCCAAGGAACGTTTCCTCGGCTGCCTCCAGAATGGGCACGGCGATAAGAGCACCGGACAGATATGCATCTCCCTGGGTCTCTGTAATGAAGTTTGACACTCGTACCATTAATAATGAACGATGCATTCACGGGCCGCAGGAGAGAACAGAGGAAGTCTTATTTCAGACTGCTCGCTGGGTATTTTTATATATTCGTGTCATCTTTCATTATACTGAGCGAATATTATGCGTGATTTGTGCCACATTGAGAAATGAGATCCAAACACTCGCACGTTGGCACTACCGGGTGTTTGTTCAACTAGAAATGTACTCGTCCAAATAATGAAACACATCTGCAAGTGTTCAAGGGAGATGGTTTTGGTCAGTGGGCAACTGGATTGGTTTTGTCTATGGTTTGGTGTCTGTATCCTAGAAAGCAGGATGTGCTAAGAAGGTAATTAAGAAGTTATATGCATTTCATTTTTGTTTTCCTGTAATGTCATTACTGAATTTTTAGTTATCGTTACTCGAGTCTTTAGTATTACACGATTCTTCAGAAAATGTTCCAACATTTCATTAAATTGATCAACAGCAGCATCTGTAATTTACAAGTATTTTATAATGTTAGAAAAAAGAGTTCTGTTTAAAATATCAGAGAATAATGAAAAAAATGTCCCAAATGTCGTAGTGTCTACAAAATTGTCTCGCAGATAGTACACGCACTTTAAAAAAAAAAAACATATATATTATTATCCACCGCAAAAGGGGGTTTGCAATCTATAGATTGAAAGAAAGTCCTTACCCTAGGTGGAGGAGTACAAGTATCTTGGGGTTTTGTTCACGAGTGAGGGAAGGATGGAACGTGAGATTGACAGGCGGATTGGTGCAGCAGTAATGCGGTCGACGTACTGGTCTGTTGTGGTGACGAAGGAACTTTGCTGAAAGCCAAAGCTCTCGATTTACCAGTCAATCTACGTTCCTACTCTCACCTATGGTCATGAGCTTTGGGTCATGACCAAAAGGACAAGATCTCGGATACAAGCGGCCGAAATTAGTTTCCTTCACAGGGTGGCAGGGCGCACCCTTATGGATAGGGTGAGGAGCTCTGTCACCCGGGAGGAGCTCGGAGTATAGCCGTTGCTCCTCCACATTGAGAGAAGTCAGTTGAGGTGGCTCGGGCATCTGTTTCGGATGCCTCCTGGACGCCCACCTAGGGAGGTCTTCCAGGCATGTCCCACTGAGAGGAGGCCTTGGGGAAGACCCAGGACATGCTGGAGGGACTATGTCTCTCGGCTGGCCTGGAAACGCCTCAGGATCCCCCTGGAGGAGGTGAAGGAAGTGTCTGGGTAGAGAGAAGTCTGGGGTTCTCTCCTAAAACTGCTGCCCCCGCGACCCGGCCCCGGAAAAGCGAATGAAAATAAATAAATGAATGAATATATAATATTATTTTATTTTTTTGGGGACTGATTTACGATGTTACGGTGTTTTGCGGTCTGCTTATGCACCCTGCGTGCCTCATGTTTTAACTGCCTGCTGCGCTTCGTGTTTTTGCTGTTGCGTCCTGTGCGCTCGCAATAAAAAAAAATCAACTCTGAGCAGAAAAAGCTTGTTACGTCAGCTGATTCAGTCATGACCTAGTGAAATAAAAAGGTTTTTTTCTTGTCAACAAAAAGGCATTGCGGTGCGCCTCGCATTTTTGGAATATAAAAGCATGTTTGATGTGATCGGCCCCTAAAAGTGCATTGGCTTTGATTGACCCCTGATGCGCCATGCATTTTTGCCGTTGTGTGCTGTGCTTTCCCAGTTGAAAAAAAGTCAACTCTGAGCGTCTTTTTTATTCTCCAATCAAATGAATGCAGGGGCGGAGTTTCCATTGAGGTGACAGACGTGTTTGTGTTAACAAGATGACTACAGAGACTTTTAAAGATGGAGGAGAGATTAGTGGTTGCTGTTTCAAGTTATCCAGAGCTGTATGACTTACAAATCTTGAATATCACAATATTACTAAATATTACAATTATAACATTATCAACAGCAACACTCTCACACCATACGCAGCTGATTCAGTCGTTGCTTAGCAATATAAAAAGCGCACCACACTTATTTTTTTCTTGTCAACAAAAAAGGCAGTGATTGTGCGCCTTGTGTTTTTGGAATGTAAAAGCGCATTTGGTGTGATCGGGCCCTTATGTGGTTTTAAGTTATGTGTGCCACTGAGTCTAATGGGTTTTATAGTTAGCGATATGTCTAAAATAAAACTTCTCCTTAAACTTTATTCGCTCTTAAGACTTAAAACATGAAAACTGGCAAAGAAAACAGTTAATGTTAATGCCCATCCTTCCGGCAACACTACAAAAGCAATACACCGTTGTATTGCATTATAAATTGTGTTCTGACACATTTCGGTGCATGAGCCTCTCTGCTGAGCATGTTTCAGCCATTACTGTTTATCTCTGTTATCTTGTGGTCTCCGTGTAGCTTAAAAATGCTCATTCCCTGGTTTATTTATTCCTTTATTTATTATTTATTTGATTTTTTTTTTTTACTATTATGTTTTTCTAAGCCTTGACTTTTTTATGCGGTGTAATATAAAGCCGCTACGAGGAGCCGAATTAAGCTTACAGTGGCTGTTTCTTTGGAGCGCTCCGGCCTGCCAGTCTGTGACTGATTAACTAGACTCCAGACGCAGGACTCTATCTTTCACTCCCACTTGCCACTTAAGGATAGAA
Organism: Danio kyathit; assembly: GCA_903798195.1. NCBI lineage: Eukaryota > Metazoa > Chordata > Actinopteri > Cypriniformes > Danionidae > Danio > Danio kyathit. The sequence goes on from LR812541.1 coordinate 39,129,628, forward strand.
TAAACCTGAGGGAGTTTTTGATGGATTCTGCAGATGCAGTATATTCATTGTAGTTTAGGGCATCCACAGGAAATGATCCTTACCCAGAATGCCTTATCCTCAGACAGATTACTGTGCTTAACCATCCATTAGCCAGAGCTCAGCTCCTCTCTGTGCTCATCTTTGATGTGTAACTCCTGGGTATTAAGCAGCCGACTGCTCATCAGATAGAAGAGACCGCCGGACCTGATTTACAACCACCCATCTGACTGTTTTATGCTGTTTAGGTTTGGGGTCTATATTACATTTATGAAGATGGGTGGGAATATTTCCGAACCATCTAGATAATGATGAAATAAAAGCAATAAGCCTCAGGAGGCCATGCGTTACACTGATTTTAATGCGGTATGACCACCTTACAAAGGTAGAATTACTGTAAAGGCCCATTCACTCTAACACATGTCCTAACTACACGTGACAGGACGCTGCAATCTGCTAGTAATAGACGAGTATATCTGCTAGGCCAACTGACTGTGCAGTATTTACTGTAGTAATTTGGCCATTGGGCCATTCTTGTTTTCAGAAATCAAAAAATAAAAGAAATAAAAGAAATCATATAAATCTGTTTTGCTCCCAAATAATTTTGTTGACATTTTATTGGCATCTTTATATGTATATAAAGAGGTCAGATGCAAAAACCTCTAAATGCGGTTTGATATTTTCTTCTGAAATGATTATTTTTCTCCTGTGTGTAAGTTCAGTAAATCCACTATCATGTCAAAGAATAGGTTCTTTGCATTGCCTTAAGAGTGAAATAACTGAACATAAATATAAGAGGCTGAGAAACATGCTCATTTTGAAAATTTCAGATGGCACTTCAAGATTTTTGCATCTGAACTCTTTAGTTATTTCCACAGAAAACTTTTTTTTTTTTACAGAACTCTTTCTAACATTATAAAATACTTGAAGCAGTCAGTCAAGTTTACATTATTTTGTAAATCGATTTCCACTTTAAAGAAAATATATATTGCAAACTAGGGGTGTGAACCAACCTACACTGGTCTCACGGTTCGGTTACGATAATCATGTCTTCGGTTCAATTTGATAACTCGGTGCATCACGGTGCATTGACAATGCTTTCCATACATAGTTAGATTTTTTCTTCACAACACAACACAATAATTTTTTTAAAATTAAAATCTATAAATATATTAATATTCATTCATTCATTTTCTTGTCGGCTTTGTCCCTTGCGGGGTCGCCACAGCGGAATGAACCGCCAACTTATCCAGCACGATTTTACGCAGCGGATGCCCTTCCAGCCGCAACCCATCTCTGGGAACTTCCACACACACATTCACACTCATACACTATGGACAATTTAGCTTACCCAATTCACCTGTACTGCATGTCTTTGGACTGTGGGGGAAACCGGAGCACCCGGAGGAAACCCACGCAAACCCAGGGAGAACATGCAAACTCCACACAGAAACGCCAACTGACCCAGCCCAGCCGAGGTTCGAACCTGCGACCCAGCGACGTTCTTGCTGCGAGGCAACAGCACTACCCACTGCGCCACTGGGTTGCCTAAATATATTAATATTTATGTATTATTTGTAATACAATTTTGTCCTTTAATACAAGCAGTAAGATATATGAACTGTACCTTTAATTTGACCTGCTCAAAGAAAACACTATTACTGAATGTATCAAACAAAACTCCAATAAATGCACAGAACAACATGAGCATTTATAGCAAATAAACTAATGTAAATATTATTCCGCTTGCTTTTTGAGCGCTGTCAAATGAGGTCTTACACCCAATGACTATGAGTGGAGAAAACTTACACCTCAGGCACGCTCGTGTCTGGATCCACAAGTATCGCTGTAACAGCCAAGAGAAAAGGAAAATTTATCTCACAAACATGCCAGCGGGTCAAATGTCCAAAGTGAGAGAGAGAGAGGCAAAGATGGATTTTTACAGCATTTCTCCCTAGTAGTGAAATAGCGGCTCGTGTGCTGTGCCTTCTTCAGTGTCAATGAAAGACTATCCAGCAAAGTCATAAGCAGTTGAACTAAGCATAATTATCTACCTTTTAAGTAGTAGGAGCGTTTTATTTACTCGCCCTCGCCTCCTTCGCCATAGTATTCTACTGCGACAACGCACATAGGAGATAAATGACGTCAGTACATAATAACCGGTTATGATTATTACTGAACCGATACCGAATTGTCCCCATCTGCATCGCGGTGCACCAAAGAAACAATTAATTTTGACACCTCTATTACAAACTTGATGTGACTCTTTTGAAGAAAAAAGCATGTTTTACTATAGATTTTAGAGCTAGGGAGCCGCCATCTCATATCGCTGTGTCTGACGTCATGTTGTTGGTTCCGTTACCTCAGCTGATGTCATGATCACCAGCGATTTAATCACCAGAGATCGCGGGAGAACTTTCACACTCACACAGGACTACAAATCTGCTAGTAAATGGACTACATATTCAGTCATGCCACACACACACACACCTGAGGCAAGTCACCACTGATTGCAAACTTACAGCTGAAGCTGCTCACATGCTGATTACCTGCACTATAAGTACTTCTCAAAAACAAACACTGTTGCTGAGTCTTGTCTACTGTTTAGTGACACCACAACGAGTTTTCATTTACCTTGTCTTGCCGTGTTTTGAACCTAGCCTTGTCCTGTTATATTCCTGTCTGCTGCCTGCCTTGTGACCACCTGCCTGTTATTTTGACCACGACTCTGGATTGCCCTTATACATCTGTTTGCTCCTGTTCTGATCATTGCTTGCCTGACCATCCAGCTAATAAACCTGAATATGGATCCGCACCCCTGTTGTCAGTGTCACATCCCTTGGTTACAGCTGAACAGATTTTCTTCAAAATGTAATATATGTTTTCATTAAAGTGGAAACCAATTTACAAAATAATGTAAATTTGACTGACTGCTTCACTTCCACTTTAAAGATGCTACTTTTAATCAATTTAATGAAATGGTAGAAAGATTTGAGAAGAATCTTGTGATACTTAGTAATGACTACTGAAAATTCAGCTTTGACATCACAGCAAATAATAAGTTATAACAAAACTTAAAATAGAAAAAATCTAAATAAAAGCAACAAGGTATTTTTACCATGATAAAAGTTTGAAAAATTGTCTGAACCATCCACGACGGCGATAATCAAAATTTCAACTTTAGAAACGTTCAATTATCCGTGACCCCGCAGCAGAACAACAGCATAAACTTCTATTACAATGATCACCTCGGGTGCTGATTATGTACTTCGATCAGTGTTAAATGCTACCCGTGTGAGTTTGAACACCATTTCATGTGACATTTATTGCCATACTGAAAGCAGCAGCTGACAGTTTACCTCAGATCTTTAAAATAAAACAACTAACACGTATAGTTTGAAAATGAAAGTCAGAACTGGGAATGGATGCAAACCATCAAAGTCACTCAGCATGTACTTTCAATAATGTTTAATATGTAATAATTGGGTTATAAACCTTACCATTTCATTGTGAGTGCAGTTCACTATTCTCCGTTAGTGTGGAAAGACAAATTGCTTGTCGCTGGAATCTTATCACTGAAAAGGCATGGACTGAGTTTTGCTAATTACCTTATATTTATGATTAAATGAAATTATTTTGAAATTAGCATGAAAGCGTGTTTGGTAGAACTGCATAGGTTTTCGTGAAGATGTGAAGAGTGTCAAAATAAAGGCGCCTCTTAAAATATTTATATAGCTGTCAATATTTTATGCCTAGCATCGATACATTGTATTCTTAATCAATTGCAAAGGCAGCCATTTTGACTGCTGTTGACTGTCATTCTGAAACGTTAAAAATAAAACTCCTAAAACTATAGTATACAGTTTTTTTTCCCTAAATGTTTGTATATTTTTGTGTCAGAAAACGTGTAATGAGAGATTAAATAAGCATTGTAATTCTATGAGGGCCTTTTCAGACCCGCTTTGATGTAAAACAAAGACTTAATTTGATACAATCTTGGATTTTCTTCTCGTTTAGCCTCACTTTCACCAGACAACTTTTTGAAGCTCAACATAATGGTCCGTATGTCCGCTCATTGGTCAGAGAGCACCTATTACAGTATGTTCAAGATGGTTTGCTTCGCAGGCGTATTGTGGCTTTATCAGTCATGACACTCACATACACTGTAGGTATGTAGCCATAATTTCAGCTCTAACTGATAAATTATACATATTTAAGACATGTATAATTTATAATACAGTTGGAGTGGGAATCAAAGCCTCGTCCTGGCTTCATTCTTGCATTGTACAGAGAATTTTCAGTTGAAGAGCGGCTCTTTGGTTTATAGCTGCAATAACTATTGTGTTCACTCATAGAATTAGAGACCGTTGCTTTTATGTAACACATTTGCCATTATGAATTATGATACCTCATGGTTTGTTGATTTCTCTGCTTAAGCTAAATGCTAAAAGCAACTTGTTTAGGTGATCTTATAATGATTGTTGGAGTGCAGTATTGTGTTCATATTCCTAAATAAACCGAAGAAAGAATATTCACTGGAAACTAGCAGAGACAAAGAAACAGCTTTACTTGCGCTGCTTTTTGACATTAATAGACTATCAAGATTAACTCAATGTAATATTTAGCACTGACAAGCCGTGAACTGAGTTTTGTGGATGACCTTATTTTTTATATTTAAATGGATTTATTTTGGGTGTCACGGTGGCGCAGTGGGTAGCACGATCGCCTCACAGCAAGAAGGTCGCTGGTTTGAGTCTCGGCTGGATCAGTTGGCATTTCTGTGTAGCGTTTGCATGTTCTCCCCGTGTTTGGGTGGGTTTCCTACAGGTGCTCCAGTTTCCCCCACAGTCCAAAAACATGCGCTATAGGTGAATTGGGTAAGCTAAATTGTCCGTAGTATATGAGTGTGTATGGATGTTTCCCAGGGCATCCGCTGCGTAAAACATATGCTGGATAAGTTAGTGGTTCATTCTACTGTGGCGACCGCAGATTAATAAAGGGACTAATGCCTAGTTCACACTACAGGACGTGAACTAGGCATAAGCCGAAAAGAAAATGAATGAACGAATGAATTTATTTTGAAATTAGCATGAAAGCATGTTTGGTAGAACTGCATGGGCTTTCGTGAAGATGTGGAGAGTGTCAAAATAAAGGTGCCTTTTAAAATATTTATATAGCTGTCAATATTTTATGCCTAGCATCGATACATCGTATTCTAAGTCAACACTAGAACTGCAGAGGCAGTCATTTTGACTGTTGTTGACTGCAATATAAAATAAAAAACTTTTAAACTATTCAGATTTTTGCCTAAAAGTACGTATATTTCATTGTAACATTCAGCATCCACGACTTTTTTTCCCCATTGTCTTTGAATGCGCGTGCCTCTGTTGCCCACACTGAAAAAAAATATGTCTGCAAATTGATCAATAACAATTTATGTGTTGAATTTAAATAAAATAAAATTTGAAATGTTAAACTAAATTTGTTTTTTTAAATTCAGCCCAAATAAATTGTTTACAACCACTTAACTTAAAAAAATGTTTAAATCCAAGGAATCATCTTTAAATTATTTTATTCAGTGTAGCACCGTTCTGCTAACAAAAACATAACTTTACTTCACACGTCTTTCTACTTTTCAACTTTAAAAAATATATTTTTTCATTGCAGTGATGCGCATTCACGAGTGGTTTAGTAACGCGTACACAATTGTAGGTTATTTTACAAAACATATTGTATTTCAGGGGTAATGACAGAAAGCCGCAGATTTTTAGCCCATCATTGAGTCTATTTACTTGTGTAAATGTGTGTACATTTATATTTATTGAGTTTTTAAATTAATTTCAGTAATATTATTGACTACAGTGGTCTCTCGTTATTTATGGGAGTTACGTTCTAAAAATAACCCGCAATAGGCAAAATCCACAAAGTAGTCAGCTTTATTTTTTACAATTATTATTCTATATTATTTTGGTTTTAAGGCTGTAAAACCCCTCACTACACTCTATACACTTTTCTCAGACAGGCATTAACAATTTCACACTTTTCTCTCTTTGTTAAACACTCTCAAACCTTTGTAGAATAATAAGTCCAGTATTATAGAATGAAACCAAAGATAAAAACCATTTGATCTTCATTTATTTATTCTGTAAAGGCGCCCTACAGCCGCGTAACTTCTACCTTCCTTTAGCATGTCCAGACGTTTAACTTTTTTGTGCAATGATTAGCATCTTCCTCTGCCTTTTGGGTGCTACCGCAGTTGTCTTTGACGGTGCAGAACATTTTGTCGACATTGTGGAGAGAAAACATCCATACATACAGTACAGAACAGCACAGAGTCGCACTGCTAGCGATCAAAGATTTATGTAAATTTGGCAAACTGAACACATTCTGTACACTTACAGAAATAAAGGTACAGGAGCTGTCACTGGGGCAGTACCTTTATAAAAGATACATACTGTATTGGTACCTACATAGTTCACAGTGGTACCTAAAAGGTGCATATTATTACCCAAATGTACCTAAAAAGTACCTTTGAGTTACCATTATGGACCCTTCAGGTGCAAATATGTACAGGAGACATGGCACGGAGGAGATTGATTGACAATGGTCTACAGCCAGTCAGGACGCAGAACACAATGCGCTGTTAAAGAAAAAAATTACAGTAAAAGTACAGAAGTAAAATTACATGCAAAAAATCTGCAAAACTGAGAGGCTGTGAAAAGTGAAGCGCATTGTAGCAAGGGATCACATATGAAAATGTTGATATGATTTATTTTCGTCTTGTAGTAGATATATTATATGAGAGAAGTGCTTTGTTTACCAAATAAGTGGATCTAATTGGATTTGCATTGTAAACATTAAATAATAGCTATAAAATATTATTTTAAAATTAATATTATTTTTTGTTTTAATGTATTGTGTAGTTATGATACTCCCAAAATCATTTTGCATAAATTTGCAGATATTTTACAAAATTCTCAGCAGAAATAGCAAAAAAAATGTCTGCAGATTCTGTCTGACTCTAGTAATGACTTTATAAAATATGACTATAAGCATTTATCTCAATAGAAGCTTTGAATGTAGATATGACGTCACAAAAATTCAATTCGGTACATTCTTACAGTATGTGAATAGTCAGAATGACCACTATTGTCATTGTAGTTATAGAATTCTGGTAGTTCTGGTTTTAATTAATGTATCACTCTATTACTATGGACCATTAGATCCCTGCTGATTGCCCTAGCAAATGTGCAAATTTGCCTACATGTATTGTTTAAAAACTTGCTGTCGTTGGATGATTGACTCTGTCTTTGTTTACAGAGAGCATGTTGAGGACGGCCAGTAGCCCGGACAGTCTGCGGTCCAGGACGCCCATGATCACTCCTGATCTAGAGAGCGGAACCAAACTTTGGCACCTTGTGAAGAACCACGACCACGCAGACCAGCGTGAGGGAGATCGTGGCAGCAAGATGGTGTCAGAGATCTACCTGACACGACTGCTGGCCACCAAGGTGAGCTTTTCTCTCCTTCATATTGTCCATCTTGAAGTTTCAGTGTGAGAAAATGCAGCAGAATTACAATTTTCTTGGAAATAGGCTCATTTTACATGTCACCTAGAGTTAAACATTTGATTTTTATCATTTCATGAATCCATTCAGCCGATCTCCAGGTTTGGCGGGAGCACTTTTAGCTTAGCTTAGCTTAGCTTAGCATAAATCATTGAATCAGATTAGACCATTAGCAACTCAATTTTTGTTTCTAATTAAAATCATCCATGACGGCGATGCTCAAAATTTCTATTTTAGAACCTGTTACTACTTTCTGTGACCTCACAGGCAGAACAACAGCATAAACTACTATTACAATGATCACCTCAGGTGCTGATTATGTATTTTGTTTACTGTTAAAATGCTGCCAGTGTGAGCTTGAACATCGTTATAATAGGCTCATTTTACATCTCACCTAGAATTAAACATTTGATTTTTACAGTTGTATGAATCCATTCACCCGATCTCCAGGTCTGGTGGGAGCACTTTTAGCTTAGCTTAGCATAACTCATTGAATCCGATTAGATCATTAGCAACTTGCTCAATTTTTGCTTCTGATTAAAATGATCCACCATGGCGATGCTCAAAATTTCTATTTTAGAAGCTTACTATTTTCTGTGTCCTCGCAGAACAACAGCATAAACTACTATTACAATGATCACCTCAGGTGCTGATTGTGTATTTCATTCACTGTTAAAATGCTACCAGTGTGAGTTTGAACATCGTTATAATAGGCTCATTTTACATGTCACCTACAGTTAAACATTTGATTTTTACAGTTTTATGAATCCATTCAGCCGATCTCCAGGTTTGACTGGAGCACTTTTAGCTTAGCTTAGCATAAATCATTGAATCTGATTAGTCCATTAGCAACTTGCTCAATTTTTTCTAATTTAAAGCATCCGCGACGGCAATGCTCGAAATTTCTAATTTTCTTATTTTCTATATTTCTAGTTTAAAGCTTGACTCTTCTGTAGTTACATCGTGCATTGGTCGATATGGATAGGAACTATACTTTAATTCGGGCATAATCAAGAAACTTTGCTGCTGTACCATGGCTGCAGAAGCCACACTGATATTATGCAGTATTGTAACCTAGTTAACTAGCTAGGGGCTATTTTCAGGTGCTTCATAATATCATTGTGCCTGCTCTAGCCATGCTACAGCAGCAAAATTTCTTGATTAGTATGCCAGAATGAAAGTATAGTTCCTAGCCATATCAACTTAGAAATAATCAACTTTTATTTTTCTGTTGGTCTAAGTACATGATGTAACTACAGAAGAGTCAATCTTTAAATAGCAAAATAATTGAAAATCTTTTTGAATTTAAAAAGATGCTAATGGTCTAATCAAATTCAATGGTTTATGCTAAGCTAAGCTAAAGATGCTCGCTCTGGTTGGCTGAATGGATTCAGAAATGGTAAAACTCATCTGTTTAACTCAAGGAGATTTGTAAAATGAGCCTATTTTCAATAAAAAGTGGACTGTTCCTTCAAGTCCAACAACCAATGAATGGCATTTCTATAAGTCTATTGGTCCAAAATAGTAAATATCAAATATGTTCTGAGCACAAATTCTCATTCAGTGTTGTCTGACAAAATCTCAATCTTACCTGGTCAGGACAAAATATAATATTACTATTTCTGCTACGTGTTCCACCCTCCTTCTTGCTTCCGTAGCATATTGCTTAGCTTCCTAATTGTTAGGCTAGAGCGAAAAAAAAAATGAAATCAGAATATGTTTACAAGCCTCTCGGGTGGTCAATTTTGATACATAATAAAAAACGATAGATAAATGTAATGCCGGAGCGGAAGAGAACAGCAGGAGACAGGTAATTTGTTGTGGATCGAGTACTTCATGGTGCGTGGTGACAGCGCGGAATGAATGCTGGGAAACCTTGCGGACTGTGTCTGTCTGTCACACACACACACACACACACACACACACACACACACACACACACACACACAACAGCATCCTAATCAACACACTCCATATTATCTGAGAGCCACTGCTGTTCTCCCGCTCTGAGACATGATGAATAAACCAACATCTCTAGTTCGGCTGCTTGAGGCTCTTTAGTGATTTTAGGCCTTTAGTAAGTTTTCTTTCTTTTTTTTAGGCATGTAGTGATTTTGTGCAAGTAGCAATTGTGATCAATACAGCTGAGAATTGACATTTCTACATTTTCAGGCTTTTAGTGTGGGTGAGATTTATGTCGTTTAATAGTGTCAGATGGTGGAGAAACATTTGCTAAATGCAACCAATCATAATGCAGTGTAGGCCTGTCATTATATGTAATTTTTGTTGTAATATCTATTAGGGTTGTCACAATACTGGAATTCGGTACCAATCGATACTGAAGTTTTAAAAACGTCCATTACCCACTGACATTTGAGCACTGTTGAGCGCGTTCTTAAACACCGCTGATTTGCCATTTTGTTCACCTGCTCAACAGAAATGACTGTGTATGCCCGTGTAGGTCATCGGTTCACCGAACTCACCACAGTTTACTGAGTGTAACCACAGATACAGAGACACTGGAGTGTTTCAAAGTCACGTCGATCAGCTGGTTTGTCTATAATCTGACATACAAGCGATCCGCTGATGAATTACGGTTTTAAAACACTTCAGTGTCCCTCTATCTGTGGTTACACTCAGTAAACAGTGATGAGTTCGGTGAACTGATGACCTTCACGGCCAATAACAGTCATTTCTGTTGAGCACGTGAACACTCTGGCAAATCAGCGCTGTTTAGGAACGTGCTCAGTAGCATTCAAATGTAAGCGGGAAATGGACATTTTAAAATTTTTGTATCGATCGGTACCGAATTCCAGCATCGTGCAACCCTACGATAAATTGCACCAAAATCTATTGCGATAAATGATATTATTATTTTTTTATGACACTCACTATGACACTACATTCGCATTATAATAAAAGTACACTCTTTCAAAAAACACATAGGCCCAGTTTCACAAACAGGGCTTAGATTAAGCCATTACTAGGCCTTAGTTAAATTAGGCTATTTAAGCCAAATTCATAAAAAGGGCCTTAGAGAAATATATTCATACCTGCCAACACTCCCGTTTTTCCCGGGAGTCTCCCGTATTTCAGACCTGTCTCCCGTATTGTTCTGTCTCCCGGTAAACTCCCGGAATTCCCCCGCCCCCCGCTCCTCAGCATTTTGGTACAGTCCGGGCTGAAACTTGGCGCTTGTGCTCTTCCGGTCGCGCGCTACAGTTCGCGTGCCCCCATCTCCTCAAACCTCTCACTCCTCCCGCTCCCCGCTCTTCAGTTTGCGCCAGTGTTGCCAACTTAGCGACAATTTTTCAAAAAAGCGACTAGCGACAAATCTAGCGACTTTTTTGTGCGTTACTGGCGATTTTTATAGACTCGTTTGTCCATTACTGTACCGTCCCTACTCTTCTCAACGAGCCTCCCCTGCAGCCTGAGAGCAGAGCACCTCTCAGCGTACCGACGGCAAATGATTTAGAACAGGTGGCAGTTTGAAGGTATTTCCCTTGTACAGTCAACCCGATCTGCTTCTCCTTTATTTTAACAATTTAATTTGACCGTTTATTCTTGTTGCACATCAGAGATGTTTTAAGTGTGAGTTTCAGAACTTGTCTGAGTATATTACGTCTGAGAGATTACTGCAAATTCCCTTCTCATCTATAATGATATACTGTATTCAAACAGCAATAAATTTAGTTAAATTGACAAGCTTACATAAAGGATAGTGCGAATATAAAATACCCCATTTATTTACCATAGGCTGTTAAACAAACAGAAACGGTAGAACGCGATGACGTCAGTAATATGCAAATTAGCGTATGACGTAATTATGACACTGATGCATTTTAAGACATCTCACTGCAAGTTATTTTGAGTTGAGACAGCTCAAACGTGCAATTTAATCTTGACTAGCCTTAAACCTTGTTTGTAAAACCAGGGGAAAATATTTCATTCTTAGGAATATTTATTATAATTATAGTGATTTTTTTTTAACAATTTATGCCAAATTCAGACTGCATCATTTTTAAAATAGTCGTATCACAGATATTTTCACACTGCATGACCATCTGAGGTAGCATTTCATCACTGCTTTCTTTACACTGCAAGATGAATCGGCGACAGGGGGTTTCACACTGCATGACATTACAATAGGACGAATCGCTGACAACTTTGTCTCGGTCTGCAAACTACATCTCACAACCAAACACACGTGAGAACTGACATGGAAACAATGTGAGGTCATGTAGTATATCTTTTCTTATTAACTATATAATGAGAAAGAAGCCTTTAGCTGGGTAGAAAATGTACTTATTTTGCTCACCTGGCTTTTGAAGGGAATTAGCAATTTCTCCTCAACTATTTTTCTTTTTTCGAGCTGGTTGTGGTATTGCTCAGATGACACGTCAAACAGACACGGGTGCTTCTGCCAAATTTCCACTAGGTTTTCCTCCATTTCTTGGGTCCAAATAGAATGAAAGGAAACACTTTTAACTTTCCCGCCAACCTCCCGCTGGCCTGCAGATACCATTACTAGTGGATGCTGGTCTCTCATTGGCTGTAGTTAATTGCCGATGTTATTTTCAATCGGAACACATTTCACACGGCATGATTTGAATCACCGACAGGTTCAGATATGCCAGATAGGCGACCCATCTGCGATTTTCTCAGGATTGTCTTTGATAGTTTGCACTGTGTGATTGTTACTCACGTGAACCAGGACCGATTTGCCTGTGATTTTAGGTATTTGTCTGTGATTTCTCAAAACTTGTTGGCGAGTCAAAATTAGGGCTAAAGTCATGCAGTCTGCACTCGTCATTAGTAACTAGTCATTGGAATCAGAATGTAAAAACGTATATCCTAAATGATTAAATAAACAATAATAAATGTTTAATGAAAAAAGCAACACTCATTTTAGACTTTTAAAGGTGTCACCCAGGAGCCTAAACAGGCCACATACTCTACCAAATCTATTTTCAGTTGTCAGGCACCCACATGAAAATATAATATAGTAATTTTTAGCAATTACTATAATGTTTTTAACCATTCAGACAGTCACACCTCCAATAGAGATAGAGAGGTTGCACAATCAGCCAAAATGTTGCAAAAATGGGTGATGTATATTGCATCACCAAAAATCATTGAGGTCGCATCCATGTATTGTATGATAAGTCGATTCATTGATTATTGTGACAGGCCTAATGCAGTGCAGAAAAATTTATAAAAAAATTTAAATAAAATAAGTTCCCATATTTTTTGTTGAGTAAAATTACTACTGTATGCTAATACTGGCATATTGTTGGAGCAATGTATTTATTGACATTAATAAAACTGTTTCAATATGTATTTATTTATTTATTTCCCAGCCTTTTTTATTATTATTTATTATCAATTTATTATTTGTGATACATTTTTATTATTATTATTAAATGTAGGCATTTACATTTTGATCTTTGGAAAAAATGGTTAAGATTTTATGGTTGAGATTTTCAGAATTAAATTAACGGCTTATATGTATTGTATGTGAAAGTACAATATATAAGACATCTTTTACTTCTTTCAATACAGGGTACATTACAGAAATTCGTCGATGATTTGTTTGAGACGATATTCAGTACAGCGCATCGTGGCAGTGCTCTCCCTCTTGCCATCAAATACATGTTTGACTTCCTGGATGAGCAGGCGGACAAACACCAAATCACAGATTCAGATGTTCGGCACACCTGGAAGAGCAACTGGTGAGGAAGGGAACTGTTTGAACGTCTCATTTAAGATGCATATATAATTACTATTCCATGAAATCAGCTAGTTTTTTTCCATCCTCATACCTGTGTGTATTCCATCTTTTACAGTTTGCCGTTAAGGTTCTGGGTGAATGTGATTAAGAACCCTCAGTTTGTGTTCGACATCCACAAGAACAGCATCACGGATGCGTGTCTGTCAGTCGTGGCCCAAACCTTCATGGACTCCTGCTCAACATCCGAACACAAACTCGGCAAAGATTCGCCCTCTAATAAGCTGCTCTACGCTAAAGATATTCCCAACTACAAGAACTGGGTAGAAAGGTAAACAAGCGAAGCTATTAAACTGTTAGGTCACCCAAAAATCAAAATGATTAATTATTCATCCTCATGTCGTTCTTACACGCTGAAACATCAGTTCATCTTCAGAACACAATTGAAGCTATTTTAGGTGAAATCTGAGAGCTCTCATCCTCCATACACTCGAAATAATTATTTTTTGCTGCTTGTTCAAACTACTTATTTAAAATGAGTTCAAAAGTTTTGTTTTGGATACAACTTAATTGTTTATGTTCAACCCACTTCAATTTGTAAAAACAATTAAGTTAAACGATCTGAGTTGGGACAACATAAAAGAATTGTGTGGAACCCAGCATTTTTTTTTTACAGTGCATACACTCGAGAAAATGCCATTTGTTTAAACTACTTACTTAAAATGAGCTGAAACAACACAATTGTTAAGTGTTTTTTGGGACAACTTAATTGTTTTATGTTCAATCCTCTTAAATTTGTACAAACTAATAAGTTAACTTAATTTCTTCATGATGTCCCAAAACATAAATCGATTATGTGGAACCCAGCATGTTTTACAGTGTAGACAGCAAGGTTCTGGAATCATTCAAATTCCATAAAGTTATACTAAAAAACATCATCAAAACATTTCATGTGTCTGCAGTGGTATAATCTGAGTACTTTTATGCGCACATTAAACAAAAATTATGATTTTCTTAGTGTCAGTATAGAGTGCATGTTCACATATCACGCTTGCTTGCGCCCCTGATGTTCACGTCGAATGTGCCTGTGCTTAGTTTTAAACAGAAGAAGTTGTGCGCTGGCATCTGGGAGGTATAAGTCAGTGTGCACTGCTTGTAAAGGGGAAGAAACTGTTGAATAAAGGCATTATTTTCTTTTATATGTGCACAAAATTATGCTCATAGCTTGATAATATTCCAGTTATACCAGTCGACACATGGAGTATTTTGAGGATGTTTTCTTGGTTCTATTTCTGGACTTTGAAAGATGCTTTTCATGGAGGATGAGGGGGCTCTTAGATTTGACCTAAAATATCTTAATTTGTTTAATTTGTTGGGTGGTTGAAATAACATGAGGGTGAATAATTAATAATAATTTTCATATTTGGTTAAACTAATCATATAAACAAGATATAATTTCCATTATTAATCCCTATTTATAACCGTCAAAGACCCAGATCATCACGCTCAACTGCTTGTCTTGCCTTCCTACAGGTATTACTCAGACATCGCACGCATGCCTGCCATCAGTGACCAGGACATGAGTGCTTACCTAGCGGAGCAGTCCAGACTCCATCTGAGCCAGTTTAACAGCATGAGCGCCCTCCATGAGATCTACTCCTACATCACCAAGTACAAAGATGAGGTAGGAGAAAAGCAGTGCTTATGTTCTCAGGGTTCCAACGGGTCATGGAATTTCTGGAATATTATGAAAATTTAAAAAGGTTTATTCTAGACATTGAAAGACAGGGAATTTGATATGTATATATAGTTGAAGTCAAAACAGTTAGCTTTCTTGTGAATTTTCCCAATTGATTTCCCAAATGAGGTTTAACAGAGCAAGGCATTTTTCACAGTACAGTATGTCTGATAATATTTATTCTTCTGGAGAAAGTCTTATTTGTTTTATTTCAACTAAAATAAAATCAGTTTAAATTTTTTTTAAATCATTTTAAGGTCAATATTATTAGCCCCCTTTATGCAATATATTTATTTGATAGTCTACACAACAAACCAACAGAACCACTGTTATACAATGACTTGCCTATTTACCGTAATTTGCCTAATTAACCTAATTAAGCCATTAAATTGCACTTTAAGCTGAATACTAGTGTCTTGAAAAATAGCTAGTAAAATATTACAGGTGGGCTAATAACTCAGGAGAGCTAATAATTCGCACTTCAACTGTATATATTTTGGTACAGGTCTTGGAATATCAGGAATTTTTGTTTGCCCTTTTAAATTTTACTTCCCATTTTCCATAACATATTTGTTTTATTACTGTGTTTTATTATCAGTTTTACATGTTTTCCCTATTGTTATGGCTAGGCTATTTTTCACAGCTTGTTTATTCCTTTCCCACTTGTCAACCAGCAATGGAGTCACCGGACTGTACCTGTTATGTGGCTGTTTTTTGTGTGCTCAGTGCTAAACCAGTCCCTCCTGGATTTTGTGAGAATTTTTTCTTTATTGTGGCCTAAAATTACTGATTTTGTGGTGACTTTTCTTAAAATTAGTTGAAATATTTTCAGCATTTGTTGTTTTGCTATATAAATATTCACATATTCTTAGATAGTACTTATTAATTCTTAGAGCTGCTCGATTCTGGCTAAAATGAGAATCACAAATTTTTGCTTAAAATCAAGATCACTATTTTCTCACGATTTTGTAGGCGTAAAATAAAGGTTAATTTGAGCATTATTGTTATTTCTCAAACATATGGTAAAACAACAATAATAATATCCGGCCTACATGTACGTCTACTATTTGTTAAAATGCTACATTTTGTATAGACTTGGAATGGTGGACTTTAAATATGTCCTGTTTGTTAATTCACAGAAAAGTGATGACATTAGAATACAACTATTCATAAATCTAATGTTGCATTATTATGTTTGAGACATGTGCTTGTCAATTGTCATTGACAACATTATTAGACCATTCTTTCACTGGTAAAATGAGACATTTGCCATTGTCAGATTCCCTCTTGCATTATATTCAACATTATATAGGCTAGAGTAGTTATACTAACCCATTAAACATTTATTTTCATGCGCAACACTTTGTTTTCGCTATGAAAGAAAAAACATATCAAAAGTTTGTCATAATCATAACTCTAAAATGCGATATGATCATTTAAATCATGGGTGACCAACCCTGTTCCTGGCGATCGACCTTCCTGCAGATTTGAGCTCCTACCCTGATCAAACACACCTGAACCAATTAATTAGAACCTTAGGAGCACTTGATAATTACAGGCAGGTGTGTTTGATATGGGCTGCAACTGAAAACTGCAGGAAGGTCGATCTCCAGGTATAGAGTTAAGCACCCCTGATTTAAATGATGTGCGCGCCGGTTTCACTTTTACTGCCGAGTGCAGAGGTTCATGGCTGTCGTCACTTAAAAGAAAAAAAACATACATGCAAATCATACTTCCCTTGCGGCTCCTAAACGATAGCTCTGTGCAACAAATCGAACATTATTTACAACATATCTACTAAAGTAAACATCATTGGCAGCCACGCCCGCATCCTTTCGGTAGTGCCTCAGCTCACGTGTGATTTCGCGGCCTCGACTACATCATTATATTAAGACAGAAATGACATTTTTGGGTGAATTATACCTTATAAATACAGTATGTGACACTTTTAACGTCATTTGGAGGTATCCATGTCTGTCCATGTCGCTGTAAAAACGTGTGCGTCTGCCTTTACGCTTCTCTCCTGACCTTGAAAATATAGTTGGCTGAATTGTAGAAAAGCTGAATTAAGATTGCTTGTAGGGTCGAATCGAGATCGCAATCTTTTTTCGATTAATCATGCAGCCCTACTTGTTAGTATTACTTTTTTCTCCTCAAGAACCATTGGTGTCTATAATTTATGTAAAGGGATGACATGAATGACTCTAAATGACCAAAACAATTCAAAACTTAAAGGACCCTATTTTAACAATCTAGGCGCAAAGTCCAAAGTGCAGGGCGCAAACGCATTAAGGGCAGAATCCACTTTTGCTATTTTAAGGACAGAAAATCCATTAGTCTATACATGATTAATTTGATTTGTTATACGCAAAGATTTGTTTCAAAACTATTTCTAAATTCAGTTCTAATTTCCAGCAAACAAATAAATGAACAATATTAATGAAGTTGGGTCAAAAAGTTATATCCAAATACACATGCTATGCCTCATATGGTCTAAAAGCTGACAGGTGAGCAAATCTAAGCTTGTTTTTAATAAAACAAATATAAATATGCATATAATAAATAATATTGCTAAATAATACAAAAGCAATTTGTCATGAATAAACTGAAAAAGCCCACCCCCCACCCCCAAGATGAAGAAGGCATGGAGGCAGTAGTTTTTATATTTATGTAGGGTAGAAAGTAATATTTTTTGTAATATTTTAATCCTTCAATTCTTTTTTATTTGTAAAGATATTTGTGTATTGCTCTACATCCTGTGTGTATTAAGCAATGTTTAAGTGAGGCGCACAACTAACGCGCTCTGCGCTGGACTTTAGACCTCCTCTTAGATGGTCTATTAAACAGTCTATTCTAGTTTCTCAAAATAGCAACGCACCAGCAATCCGCTTCAACACACCTCCTTTTTTAGACCAGAACGCCTGTGGGCGCACATATGAGCGCAAAAGCATTTGCTATTTAAACAGTGGTGCAAAATGTCAAAATGACTCTTGCGTCGAGTTGAAACTAGCAAACAACAATTGCGTCACGCCTTGCGCCGCATTGCGCCGGGTGTATGATAGGGCCATACATCTCTTAAACAATCTGTGCATTATTAGTTTTTCTATGCATTCTAGGTCATGGGAAATCAGCTTTTAAGACAGGGAAAAGTCACAGAATTTGATCTTTGGCTTAGTATGTATATAGATGTTGATGTTTGGCTTGTCCTGTATATGTCAACTAATGCATATTGCTTCTTTCTGTGAAAAATAGCATATAGTCTGCATTTTGGAATATATTTAAAAGAGGGAAAAAAAGAGACTTCATCTCTGACTAGTACTGACTAGTAGACATTTTAACCAAAGCAGGCCTGAATAGGCTGTTAAAATGTCCAAATCTGAAATCTAACACTTTTAATACATGGCCACTTGCATTATTATCCATGTAGCCCTTCACACGTAACGCCATCTGACAGCACACGCGAGATCATGTGTCAAAAGCAGTGACTCATTCCAGCCAGCCTGGATAAATGGAGAGATAATGAGCCGCTGAAGGAGACCATTTAGTTCTACCTCACACAGAAATGAGCGAACGTACGTACGTGCGTGCGTGCGTGCGTGCGTGCGTGTGTGTGTGTGTGTGTGTGTGTGTGTGTGTGTGTGTGTGTGTGTGTGTGTGTGTGTGTGTGTGTGTTTAGTGAAAAGAAAAGAAAAGAAATAGACACACTGGGTCCGCATAATTATTCTTACATTTACAACTGTGTTTCTTCACCCATTAAGCAGATATAAAAAGGAGTCCATAGTTAGCAACCAGCCCTTTCTTTTTCATTTCCGTCTTTCATTTCTCTCACCTTCGGGAGAGTTTAGTCTAACACAACTCATCAAACATCATCTCTACGGCAGCTCTAGGAAACGGCTCTGTCTGACATTAATACACTGCAGCTGGTTGCGTTTTAAACAGCCGTTTATGTTCATTAGTCTTTATTATCCAGATGCGCACGTGTCCACGCGAACACCCTCGCTGAACCTGCGTGAAAACAGGAGGGAAATTAGCGGTCCATTATCTGACGCTGAGGGTGCTGGAGATTCTTTTCTTGCACGTTTCTTGTACGTTTTAGATACTCGCTTTTTTTTCGGTTAAACCACACAGATGGGTTGTTAGCATCTCACGCTGTTTTGCAAACAAGTTGCGACAGCGTGATCGGCACATTTGCATTTTCATCAACAGACTGACACATTCCTAAAGTGGGCGATGAAGTCCAATGGTTAAAGATCTTGACTGGTAGTCAAAAGAGGTTGTGTGTTTAAATCGCACTTTCTTTAAAGCCACCATGAAATTATATATATATATATATATATATATATATATATATATATATATATATATATATATATATATATATATATATATATATATATATATATATATATATATATATATATATATACACACACACACTTAACATAATAGTTTTAATAACTCATTTCTAATAACTGATTTATTTTATCTTTGCCATGATGACAGTAAATAATCTTTTACTAGATATTTTTCAAGACGCTTCTATACAGCTTAAAGTGACATTTAAAGGCTTAACAGGGTAATTAGGTTAACTAGGCAGGTTAGGGTAATTAGGCAAGTTATTGTATAATGATCGTTTGTTCTGTAGATTATCGAAGAAAAAAATTAGCTTAAAGGAGCTAATAATTTTGTCCCGCAAATGTTTTTAAAAAAATTAAAAACTGCTTTTATTCTAGGGATAAATTCTATAATTATATAACTTTTATTCTGAAATAAAACAAATAAGACTTTCTCCAGAGAAAAAATATTATCAGACATACTGTGAAAATTTCCTTGCTTTGTTAAACATAATTTGGGAAATATTTAAAAAAGAAAAACAAAATCAAAGGGGGTCTAATAATTCTGACTTCTACTATATATACAGTATATAGTGCTTCCCTTACATTTACAAGTATATATCCCAAGTATATTTAGTGACACTATTTTTTTTTTTACTATTATTATCATCCTTTTACACTTTGTTGTATCTGCCCAATAACCAAACATCCGCGATTGATTAAGTACTGGAGAATCTTTTCTTGCTTACCCGTTTCGTTCTGTGTACGCGAGACCTGTCAACACTCCAGAGACCTGTCAACACTCTGCAGAGACTTTTGGGACCTAAAAAACTGCATCCAGCCCGCGATCTAAATCTCCTAAAATGTCCAAGATTCAATATTTGCTTTCGCTTTCTAAAGCTCGTATGCAGTTCGTAAACTCGTATGCAGTTTTAAACCTACTTTCGCTTGGCTTCACAGCTGACAGTGCACCCACAGTCACGAGAGCAACATTAAATAATTCATTTTTTAAAATCTAAACGACTCTGAGAAACTTTACGATATACTCAAAGAGGATGAAATGACTGGTCTAAACTGGCTGCAAAAAATATGTACACCATTAGCAATGGTTAATCAACGCATTTGTCTTATTTAAATAAACTACAAGTTTTAATCTTGTAATTATAATAATTTTTTAGAGATATTGTCTTTTTATTAATTTTTCTGTAATTTATTTCTCATTTGCTGATTATTTTATTCATTTGATAATGTCATATCATTGGCATTCAAGTTGAAAGAGAGAGAAGCAGATTTTACTAGTCAGTGTGTGCACATTTCTCCTACATAACATAAAAGAGATTTCTTTCTAGTAGATTTATTTTTTATTTCAACAATCTTTTTTTACTTTAACCCATTGAAAAGAAACTATGTATAACAGTGTCATAATATTTAAAAAAAATGTAATTCTGTTTTGTTTGTCGCATAGAGTTCACTATTTATGTGATATGGGTACAGTAAATGGTATGTTTCAATCCAGCTACTACCACAAGTATATTTCAAACCTGTGGAATATAGTTTTTTAATTATTTATTTAACTATGGGTCAGATTTGGTATTAAAAGCGCTGTATGTAAGTTTTTGACCTTTCTAAAACATAAAAATACTATAATATGTTGGTTACTGTAATGTTTAAGAAACTAATTTTTTTATCTACGGTGGCCGAGAGAGCTTAATGCGCTGCAATTTAAGAAAGTACATGCAATTACAAAAAACACCAGCAAATTAAGAAACGATCTTTATCGATTTGACAGCACACGTGTTGCAAATTGATCACAACACAAACAACTGAAGAAACGCGCAGCAATTGGTCACAACACAAATATCCACATAACATAACGGAAATGTTTCAAGTGGACCCAAAAACATGACGGACCCTGCTGAGATATGGATGTGTTATTATGCCGGTGTAGTGAGAAATCAAGTCCACCCTGCAATCGAGTCCGCGCGGACCCCAATGGATCGTCTGCGTTGAATGCCTGATCATGACAACGGCATAATAACTCTCTCGGCCACCGTATTTATCAGAAAACAATGCTAAAGTCAGTTTGTTATGTGTCGTGTTATGTGTGTTCCCTGTCGGAAAGTCTATCTTTGTTTTGGTTTGTGTAACTCCGCCCACTGCCATTTTACCCAATTATATTTCAGTAGCAGCCTCACGTGTGGTGGTTTTTAATTGGGAAGTAATATAAATATAACACACATAAACATTAGCTGAACATCTTACATTTTAAGGCTCAATCTTCAGACACGCTCGCTCCTGTTGGTAGCCAATCTGGCAAACTGCATTTGCGTCAAGTCGTCGGAGGAGGAGGGGCAAAGTGGAAAAAAACCTTTGCATTTGGACTGCAATACTTAGTTTAACCACAAGGTCAATCCTACATACAGTTAACACACGCAGAGAAGAATAGCACTGAAAAGGTGAGAACAACAATTTTGTTTAAAATGATGACAGGGAAGTATTTAAATGAGTCACACAATGCAATTTGTGCTCATCACATTATGGGTATTTGTGCCTTTATTTAACTCTTAAATTAGATCCAGTTGTTTTTGCCAGAAGGAGGCACCACAGAGAACAGAGAGCGTGTGGTATAATGTAGAAGATATTTTCCTCGAGCATTTATTAGGAATGCCAGAGGAACACACTATCTGAACATATTGCTTGCCAAACATGTTATTTTTAATTTGCTCTATGTATTAAAAGATGATATGCAACAAACAACTAGGGTGAGTCACGTAATACCAGCATGATTGTACAGCATGTGATCTGTTTTTCTTGCACCTGAACTGGCAAAAACACAAACCGTCATCAAAATGTACATCTTGTGCATTTAAATACAGTCTGATAGGGCTTACTTTGGTCAGAATTAAGTGCAGTTTTACATTTGTATCTCATTTTTTTTAAATCATGAGCAACACAAATCGTCTTGCGGCACTTGTGCAAGAAAGTAAAATGTTGTAGGTGCAAGAAAGTAAAATGTTGTAGGCTATACAATAAGTGTGTGTTTGAAGCTTTGCTTGTGTGTTTTATTGTTTTTATGCTGCCATAAAGAGAAATGCAATATTAATAATCAAATTAATTGTCCTTTAGGCACTAACTAAACTGTAAAAACTCTCTAATCTGAGGTCTTTTCCTCCTCTACAGATCCTGTCAGCGCTACAGAAAGACGAGTTATCTCGGCGACAGAGACTGCGCAGTAAACTGGAACAGGTTATCGACACCATGGCTCTGACAAGCTGAGAACCCCTCCCTGTCTGTCCGCCCACCTCAGCGGTCTCCCCCTGACCTCCAGACCCCGTCCCCAAG
The DNA here is from genome assembly GCA_903798195.1 of Danio kyathit. Classification (NCBI taxonomy): domain Eukaryota; kingdom Metazoa; phylum Chordata; class Actinopteri; order Cypriniformes; family Danionidae; genus Danio; species Danio kyathit. The sequence goes on from LR812541.1 coordinate 39,152,356, forward strand.
CCTCAGACACACACACACATACACACACATATACTAAGCTAACGGACTGCAAGGACAGAAGCAGTACACTGGAGACCCCTCAGCCCAGGGTGGAAATCCTCGTTTATCACTTCCTTTGAACTCAACACTCACCAGAATGTCTCCCCGGACGCCACGTCCAACCAATAGGACTTTTTTTGGGATTTTTTTTTTCCATTTCGGAGTTTTTCGAGCCACGTATGTGTGCTTTTACTCACCAAGGATGTCTTGTATTATGAGCCAGAAGACCTTAAAAGCCCATGAAGGATAAATTGTGGTGATTTATTTATTTTTTTCTTCCCACAATCGGAGTTTTATTTCAGCGCTTAATTTCGTATTAAATAGTTTTGCTCTTCGGGTTGATCGAACAACTCCCTCACTCCAGTCTCCTGCCACTTGTGTTACTGCTGAATTTGCACAATTTACAGGAACTACAACAAATGAAAATGATATAAATATATATATAAATGTGTATAGATATATAAATACAACTGCATTTTTATACGAAAAGAGTGAAAAGACGCGTACAAAGTTTTCCATTTTAACATAGAAAAAGAGTAAGATGAATTTGATATGTGAAACAAAGACTGAACTATGAAAAAAACAAAACGATATTGAAAAAAATGTCCTGTGCCATGTTTTATTTGAATGTTGTTTAGTGCAAAAAAAAAACAATTTTCTTTAGATAAAATGTGCTTTGATTTAAATGTTGACTACCCTAGTGACTGAAGAACTGAGAGTGAAAAAAATGTGCAAAAAAAAAACAAACTCAGACAAATGTGTTCCCATGTGGTACCTTAGTGTTTTTTGGAGGAAAATGTCCTCGTGAAAAACAAAGGGTTTATTGTTTAGTTGGTGGATGAATCTGTGTATTTAGTTTGTACACTTTTTTCAACCTTTATTGCTATTATGGTTTGAGACTGAAAGCCACTTGAGGACATATTCTTTGCTATTCCGTGCGAAAAACATGATTGATAATTAATAATTGGCCGTTTTCATCTTGCGTTCATTTCCCATTATCAGACGTGAGCACTCTTAAGCCTCGGTAACTTTTGCACAAATCAGTCTAGAATGAAGGAAAACTTGAGAACCTACGAATGTGTTCCGTTACTGATGATGTCGTTTCCAGAAGGTTCTCTGACATCACAGTAAATGTAGCAAATGTTAATATCATGCAGTTCCATCTCTCTTTTAACAGTTTCTACTTTTTTTTTTTTTAAGCTTAAAGTGAAACTTTGGCACACAGAACGTGTTTTAAAGCCGAATGATCACATGAATGTTTGCCTCATTAGTTAGTTAATAGTCCGTAAAGGGATAGTTCACCTAAAAATGAACATTTGCTGTTATTTGTTATAAGGCATCCTGTTGACTTTTTTCTTGAGTTAACCATGTTCCGCACACTTTTCGCTATTCAGCGCACTCAAACGACCACTCCTCCATCATTGAAAGCCAGATAAGCATGTTTGTGCGATCATTCTCTGGGTGAATACCTATTGCCCAATCTAAATTTTGAGTGATGTCTTTGGGACCAGTAGTTTTTGAGAGAAAAAAACGGGAAAAATACCGCTTACGCATGTGTATGAAAGATAATAGGTGTTAACGGCGTTCCGTACACAATTAAAATCGTGTTCTGAACAGGGCGCATAACTTCAATTCACTGGCAAAAATGGACATTGTTTTAAGTCTTATTAAAAACCAACGTCAGAATATACTATTATTGTGTTTAACTTGAAGTTAATGTTATATTTAATAACTTTTTATGAAAGTTTGAAATAATATAACTTCACAATCATTTAATTTTTTAATCATGTTTATTTTAAAACAGCATGACAATTTAAAAATTCATGCAAATTAACGCTAACTTAACTGACCTTTTATGAATATAAACATCATCACTGCACAAAGATTATCCAAACAGCGTTTTCAGCCTGTCTTTCAGGCTCTCTCTGGCGGAGAGTTGGGCCATGTGATCATCACCCACAACTGACGTTTAAATATCCCCATTTCAAAGCATTTATTCAACAAAAGATGATTTATTTAACAATTTGTGATAACATAATATTCATTTCATAAAGACTGTAATTCTGTGTGATGCATCAATTAAATGCAAATGCATCTTGTTATTGCTCTAAATGTCTCCCTTCCAAAGCGACACTCGCACCTTTAGCTTGCCCACTGTCTATTTTCAAGCGCATTAGGTGGACGTAGCAAACTTACTGAATTTTCTCGGAAACACATGGTAGGAGGGTCTCTGTTGTGATCGGGGGTGAAAGAGTGAGAAATGAAGATTACACAGATATATAGCTTGTCTATGACCCTTAAGTATTTATTCAGAGATTGGCGTTAAAAGGTAATCTGTATGGAACATCGTTGTGTTCGGAACATGGTTAGTCAATGTTAGATCATTAAAGATTTAAGAATTTAAACAAAAATGAACATACAGATCAAATTAAATGAGTCCCTGTGGATTTGGACGATCCATTGAGATCTTATGAGGCAAAGTCTAAAAAATCTGATGATTATTTAAAGCATTACAACCTTTAATGCACATTCAAATAAGTGGATATTACTTTTGTTTTATCATTCATGTTATGAATCACAGTTTCAGCTAAAAATCTGACTGAAGAAAAAGTCGCCTACATCTTGAATGACCCGAGGGTGAATAAATTAACAGCAAATTTTCATTTCTGGGTCATCTATTCCTTTAAACCCAAAGCTGATCACAAAGGCACTGCATTGTAAAAAGTGATTCGTTTACTTTACTTTTTTTGAGTAAACCCGTTTATTTTAAAGCGATTGGTTGACTTAAAAAAAAAAAAGTGAGTAAACTTTTTGCTTTAAAATTATTAAGTAAATAAACTATGTGCATTAGGGCTGCATGATATTGGAAAAATCTGACATTGCAATATTTTATCTTGCTGCGATTTATATTGCGATATGAATACAATTTCGACTTGAATAGCTCTATTTGGAATAAAAACTTTAACTTTGATTGGAATAATCCTGTAGAGGAGCGAATCAAAGAAATTGCAAAAAAAAATAAATAAGATAAAAGTGAAATAAGTAGTTAGATATTAAAGTACAGTAATACGATACGATACAATATTATCATGATATTTTCCCCCCGATAATGATAGATCACGATATCAGCGATATATCACAAGAAAACCGTCCGCAATATATCACGATATTTGTAAATAAAGAAGAAAAAATGCATCAAAAAGTTATAAGATGGATTTCTTTTATTAACAGCACATATATTTCTTACAATTGCAACATTGACTACATTTACATGGACATCAGTTATCGAATTATTTGCTTTAATCTGAATAAGACAATAATATGATTAAGGTGTTTGCATGAGTTGCTTTTTGAATGTTTCTGTTTTACATGTTATAGTACATAATTTGATTAACGTCATTGCATCACCACGCGATCCACATTTCCTCCGGAGTTTTATGTCATTTCGGGTGTTTCATTTTTAATTTGTTGACATTAACTGCAGTTTGACACTTTCACTTCCATTCAGGAACATTTCATGCATGCCCCCGTGACAAACGAGATATTGTATGCGAGTATGAACTGCTGGAAGAGTGTAGTTTTAATGGAATTTAATAGCCCATGCCGTATGGGGAAAAAAAAACTCAGCATTTCACGATGCAGAGAATAGCATCAATAGCCGTGTGTACAGACTATCCTGTCGCAAAAATCCTACACGACAATAATAGTTTAAAGTGTTTACATGTCTGTACTGCACTTCAATAATCCAACTAAAATCGACATACTCCACATGTCTTAATCCGATTTCTGTTTAGTTCGATTATGACCTTAATCGTATTAACCAAAAATCGCTGTTTACATGGTAGACTCTTAATCAATTGCTGGTGTCCATGTAAACGTACTCAGTGATATATGTTTGATCCACCATTATGAGAAGTGCGACCTCATGTATATCTCTATTTTGTCCTGCCCCTGTTATTGAATAATGTAAAATGTAAACACTCTACATTCTCATTGCTGATCAACTATAATAATCCCAACTCCACATTGCAGATTCTCCAATGCGATGCGGTATCGATGCTGAAACGATACATTGTGCAGCCCTAATGTGCATCATTATAAGAATTAAGTTAGGTGAACTTAACGGTGACAACGGGTTTATTCACTTTTTTAAGTAAAGTCAACTTGTCAATGGTTTTATTGACCCTTTAACTTTTAAAGTAAAGAAACGAATCGCTTTTTACAATAGAATTATTGTCACGTTCTTAAACATCCATTGTATCAGCACTATTTTTTTCATTTTAGTAGATCCATTTTATAAAGTGTATTATGTTTTGTTTCATTTAAGCTCATAAGCTAGTCTGCTTCCTTATGACATCGGTTTAAGCGTTTCTGTTTTTTCGCTCCTGTTGATTTTCTACAATCCACTAACTCCCTTCCATCAAGATCAGTGATTTGCAGTGTTACAAATACAAATGTGAAGCGATCCTCAAAGTCAAACTGTTTCAGGGGCATCAAGCGGATGAAGTGGAGCTCTGCTTTGCTTTTCTTCGCCATCTTAGTTGTTTTTGGAGTTTCTCTTTATCCTCTCTCTTGCGAGCGTCAGTAAGTCTGCGAGGACGTGTGTTGCAGCGACTGCGCTTTCATGTGCTGCAGCAGTTCTCTTAAAGTCAGTCATGTTCAAACAAGAGAAAGCCTCTCCTCCTTTGGCTTTCCTCTGAGATTAAAGCAGAAGTAGACTTTTCTGAGATGCGATAGAAGCGTCTTTGAAAGATTTAGGTCAGAAACCCAATGAGAGAAAGAGCGAGTCGCACAAACTCAACCGGTGACGGGCCCTTGCTCGCTTTTTTTACCTCAGCCATACGTCAGGGTTCGTTCCAGCTGGGAAAGTAATCAAATCTTTACGCTTTTATTTATTTTGGGATTACGCTTATTGATTTGTACGCCATTTCTCTAAATCAAACGGGAGCAGGTCTCCACAACTCTCCACGACGTATCTTCCATGGTAAAGACAATCCCTCCTTGGATTTGAGATGTAGGAATTGCCTTTGTTTTGTTTTTTTAGTCTTCGAAGATTTGGATCGATGTTGGATTTGTTTGCTTGGTAATGTTACGCTTTTAGCAATCACTTCTGTCATTAGTTTAAGTGCAAGTACAACATGGAAGGAACTGTCGATGAAGTAAATAGATAGATGGACTTCCTACACACGTTTTTGGAAGTGTTTGTCTTCATTTTAAGCATTAGAAAGGAAAACGCTGGATGTATCGGTGACTTGGATCCAGCTTTTCTCACGTTAGTTCATTCTTAGTATGTTTCCGCATGCTTTGACTTTATAGAATACAAGCATGCTGTTCTACTTTCATTCCAAAGGCTGATGATGTTCATTCTACATATCATAATGTACGATCTGACCATGTTTTTATTTTATTTCTATTGTCAGAAGATCTCGATGTGCTTTTGCTTTGTGCTACGTTGGCGGGATTTTGGTGATTGGTGATTGTAAAGCAGCTGGTTGCGTTGTGCAATGTCTCAGGACATGTGTTTCACCTTGGTGTTGTCTTTGCCTTTTCGTTCGATTTGTTTTTAATGACGAGTGCTATCTTTGATTTTTTTTTTTCAATCGTTTTTTTTAGATGTTGAGTTGTGGAAAATGTGGAACTCTTCAGAGATCATTTCAGTGTAAAGTATTTGAGTGATGCTTCTCGTTTTGTGAACTACTTTGAGTACAGGAACTAACATACACACGAAAAACGTTAAAACAAGCTGAACAGAAGGTGTTTCAGACTCACAGAGCTTTTGTTTTGCACAGAGTGCCTTGTCAACTCCTCTCTCGTTTTTCTCAGCCGCCTTCGACCCTTCCATTACCCATAATCCATCTCTTTCAATACGCCTCTTTATCGCTATCTGGCCACATCCTTTTTCTTACACTACTCCTCCTCCTCCTTCTCAGTCCAAAAGACCAATCCGTTTTTTGATTTCCCGCTCATGGTGTTTCCAGATTGAAGAAGAAAAAAAATAATCCTTCTTTGGAAGGATGAATTAACTTAAGCATAGGAACAACATGTGAGCATGTAGATTTCAAAGAAAAACAAACACTAAAGAATTTTAATACTTTATTAATTCTGATACCTTTTGAAGAGTTTCAGACTTGAATCAACTGTGACAGGTTGGCTGTTAAATGCTCATTGTGTAAATATTGTGCTCTTTCCTATTTTGCAAATTTATTATGTGTAAATAAACACATGCATCAAGGAGAGATTAAACATTTTTCGCTAAAAGTGCTGGTGTCCCTGGTCTTCTGATTTAAACTGACTTTGTTTCACTGGATTATATGTATACACACAAAAAAATCCATTTTGGTTCTGTACAATTTGGTGTCTTAAGAGTGGTGGTCCACGACAATATCATATTTTAAACTTTAGTTGAGGTGTAATGTAGCTGTGTGAACATAAACAACATCTCTGAATGGAATACACTCAAAATGTAAAGGAAAACATTGGCTTTTACAGAGTTAGCTTAGCAAAGCCTACAGCGAACGAAGTTTGGGGACAACAAAAAAATACTTCCGGGCCAGTGAGATCACAAGGGCTTCAGGTTACACGCATTCACCATGCGCATACACCCTGCACAGCGAAGGGGCGTGGCCAGAGGCGCTGTAACGTTATAGCAGAGAAAGCTAAAATGCCGTCCAAACGTTTCTGTATTTGGGCTTCCAAAGGACACGGCACAATGACAGAAGTGCTTACAGTTTAATTTTAATTTCAGAAAATTATAAAAAATATATAGCTAGCATTTGATAAAGGATAGCTTTCAGAATCTCCTCCAACAGACGAAGCTGTGGATTGTGAGCCATAACCAAGTATTTTTATTTGTTAAAATATATCTATTACATGCACAACTTCTAGCATTAATGGAATGTTGTAGCGAGGATGTAAACGAGGATGTAAACAAAATGCTGTTTGACACCGCTAACAATTTAGCTACAAATTGGCTTCAGGAAGCCAACAAACTAAAATGCTAGTTAACAATTATTTGATTCCTAAACCTTTAAGCTAAAGTTTTCTCACCGATAGGACTAGCTGTCCTAAAAATGTCAATTAAATCCCTTAGTTATATAGACAATGTGGAAATGGCCAAGGTTTATTCATTCATTCATTTTCTTTTCAGCTAAGCCCTTTATTAATCTGGTGTCGCCACAGCGGAATGAACAGCCAACTTATCCAGCACGTTTTACACAGCGGATGCCCTTCCAGCTGCAACCCATCACTGGGAAACATCCATACACTCCCATTTAAACCATACACCTCGGACAATTAAGCCTACCCAATTCACCTGTACCGCATGTCTTTGGACTGGTGGGGTAAACCGGAGCACCCGGAGGAAACCAACGCCATCACAGGGAGAACATGCAAACTCCTCACAGAAACGCCAACTGACTCAGCCGAGGCTCGAACCAGCGACTTTCTTGCTGTGAGGTGATCGTGCTACCCACTGTGCCATCGTGAGGCGGGCAAGGTTTATATTATCAATCAATTCCTAACATGTTTTAGATTGCATTAGACGCATAATAGCAATGTGTTAAAGTATGCTAGGTTATTTTCGCATTATGTTAATTTGAAACATATAAACAGTAAAGTGCTAGCTAGGAACATGCTAGCAAAGTGTCACGCTAGAAATATACTAACAATAAGCTAAAACATGCAAGCAACATGTTAAAAAGACTAATTCATGATGAAACATGTTAGCAGCATATTGTATCATGTTAGCAAAGTGCTATTTCACATAGATACATGCTACTAATGTGTTAACAAATGTTTAAACATGTTGACAATTCATTTTAGTAACAAAAAATTATGTTAAATCAGGTTACCAACATGCTACGACATGTCAACAGTGTGCTAAGAACATTATACTAAAGCAACATGCTAATGTCTGTCTGTCTGTCTGTCAGTCAGTCAGTCAGTCAGTCAGTCAGTCAGTCAGTCAGTCAGTCAGTCAGTCAGTCAGTCTGTCTGTCTGTCTGTCTGTCTGTCTGTCTGTCTGTCTGTCTGTCTGTCTATCTATCTATCTATCTATCTATCTATCATAGACTGCATTTGGCTTTAAAACCTTCAGGTTTTTATTCAAGCTACGTATCTTGCCAGGGTTTTTCAAGCCAGCACCAAGGTCTTTCTAAACAAACTTAAACAATCTAGTTGATAAATATGAACTATTAGAGCATCAAATATATCTAAATGTAGCAATCAATCTATACAGTCAATGTGTGTACGTGTGTGAGAGATTAAAGTTAATAAAATGCAACTTGAGGACAGAAATGTGACTGTCGGATGTTTTCTTCGAAAGCAGCTGCCTATGTCGACAGTAGCGATCAAACCAGGCTTTGAAATGGCAGAGAATTGCGCAACTGTTTATCTGATACCGTCCTGACATTTGAGTCCCGGTAATGACGGAGGAACTGAGATTTGGCTCTTTATTCAGCTCAGTGAGCCCCGCCAGATGAAACTGCCCCCATTAGTTTGGAGCATATAATCGCTCAGACTAATTCAATTAAAACTCTTTTTGAAGGAAAGCTCAAATTGCCCTATGATTGCGAGCCCACCGAGTCTTTAAATGATTCTGTCAGACTCAAATGTGCATGTACCAGTAAAGCTGTGATTTATGGCTGCCTGGCAGTGGATGTGATTTTCTTTCCTCTAAGCAGTTGCAGTCAATGACGGCCGCCGCCGAACGCAGAGAGCAATTAAAGCTCCATTCCGCTTTTGTTGCTAGATGAGCATTTTGAGTGACACAATGATGCTCTGATACTTACAGCGAATGGCTTCACACGCATCAGTTCCTGCCAGGCACCTTTTCCTTTCCTTTTCAAGCAGATTTTGTTTGCTTGTGCGAGTGGTTCAACTAGTGCTGTCTGACCATAATGATTCTGTGATTTCTACAGACCTGGCGACCAAATAGGTACCCCCAAGTAAGTATCGCTGCAGCCCGGAGACCTCCAAGTGGGAGGGATTACACTGCAGGTAGACTGGCTGACCTCCAAGTGGGAGGGACTTATGCCACAAGTGGGCTGGGTTTAGGGTTAGTCCTAGGTGTAGTAGAAATAATAAAATGTCAGGTTACTGTGAGGTTGGGGTAGGTGAGTAGACATTAATAAAACACAACTGTGAGGTTGGGTTTAGGGTTGGGGTAGATTCCATGTCATGTAGAACACTGGTCCCCAACCTTTTTATCACGCGGACCGGTCAATGATTGACAATTTTACTGTGGACCTGGTGGGGACCGTGGCAGCGAAGGGAGGAGAGGGGGGGAGTATGTCAATGGTGACCATCAACAAGTTTTCTCAGAGGATGACATGCTGACAAAACATTGCTGTCACTCTGATACGTTTCATTTATAGTGAAAATTACAAAGCATTGCAGTGTTTGGGTGTTCTCTGTTTTACTGAGATAATTAATCTAGCGAAATGTGTATATTCCATACAAGCTGAAGCTGATCAGTCAGTTCTTGTCATGTGACTCGCAGTGCGCTCGTGGCATTCGTTCAACTGGGTGCAACTGGAAGGCGCGGGCTCATCTTGCCGTTTGCGCGTTCAAGCTGCGCACCTCCTTTGGAAATAATGAACTTTCGCAAACTCTACAAAAGACGCAATGTATGAACAACCCCTAAAAGACCGCCATCATTTGTGATCTCCAGCAGTTTATCTTCTTGCACAGACATGCTGGATTCACCTGATTTGTTGACAAATGTGTTGCAGATCCATTCCTAGGGAGTTCACGAGTCCTTCACTGGGTCATTTCCCCTTAGCGAAAAAACTTTCCAAAGACGTCTTTTTCTTATTCCTTTTGCTGCTTGTGGGTTAAACTTGGGCGATGAAGTGACCGAGATATAAGCAAGAGAATATGGTCATTTTTCAAAATAAAAGATTTTTCAAAATAAAAGATTGTTCAGACTCAGATAATAAACAAAACAAAAATAATTGATGACTTGTGCAGCCCGGTACCAATTGATCCATGAACCGGTACCAGTCCGCGGCCCAGTGGTTGAGGACCACTGATGTAGAAGACCCGCCAACCTGATTTCACCAAGTAGGACATGTTCCTGGATTAACATCTAAGTTGATCCTGGAACAACTTTCCAATCAGCCAATCAGAATTAGGGGATAAGTTTACCGTTTATGTTAAGGTTAAACTTATGGTTAGGTTTATGCACTTCTACATGATTGTTATCCAACTATTATTCCCCTCTTATTTTGGAAATAATTTACAGTTATGGTTGGGTTTAGGGGTAGGGAATAGGGGTGGATTACATTTTCCAACAAAAATGATGTTTCTGTATCAATATAGATGTTAATTCAAGATTGCATCGTACTTGGCAAAATCATGACCTGCGTAGAAGACCACTTGGAGCGCAAGAACCACCCACTTGGAGCTGGCTCTGAGCTTTGTTTATACCCTTCTCCTGGTGACTGCTTACGAAGTTAGTGGAGTCACGGAGGGGGTGGGGCATAATAGTGTGGTTTGTAGGGATTCGTTAGGTGTCAGTTAGCTGCAGTGGATTAAAAGTAAAAAAAAAAAAAAATAATAATAATAAATGTCTAAGAATATAAAATATTCCATGTTTTCAGACATTGAACAATGGGGAGAAATATATATATATATATAGGGTGTCACGGTGACGTAGTGGGTAACACAATCGCCTCACAGCAAGAAGGTCGCTGGTTCGAGCCCCGGCTGGGTCAGTTGGCATTTCTGTGTGGAGTTTGCATGCTCCCCCAATGCGTGTTGGCGTGGGTTTCCTTTGGGTGCTCTGGTTTCCCCCACAAGTCCAAAGACATGTGCTATAGGTGAATTGGGTAAGCTATATATATATATATATATATGATCTATGTGTATATTTACATTTTATTCCTGTCATTTAAACAAATTCATTAAGATATTTTACCACCACCTACAGTGTAGTTTTTGAAGCATCATATAATTAAAAAAGAAATTATAGTAATTAAAAAAAAACATATTTTCATATAAAATAAACAGAAAGATTTTGTCTCATTATGTCATTTCAAACCATTATGGATTTATTTATTTTTCTGCACAATTAAAGATTGTGAAGATAAAGATTGAATGTTAATAAACCAAACATTATATCTAATTAACAATTCAGTGGTCTTTCGAGTTTAATTAAATATATATTAAAAAAAAATCACTGATTTTATAGACTTTGATTATAACTTCTTACTGATATATAAAGGAATCTGTGTGTTTAATTTAAAAAGCAGGTGTCAGAAGACCAGCTGTGTTCATTAGGCCTAGAAATGTAAATGCAGCCTAAATGAAGAGGTACTTTTAATTTGACATGTCTCGACAGAAACAGATGTCATCATTTAAGACGTCTGGTCATTGTTTCCTGGAACGCAAACTGGGAGGACTGGGAGAGAGAGAGAGATGAGCAGCAGCTGTGAATCCAGGTCTGTATCTCCAGAAATAGCACTGGCTCTCCAAACGCGTTTCATCAGGTGTCTTCAACCTGCTTTAAATCAACTGAACGTTTTTTTTTTTTGTTATTTATGTTCACATTCTCACTTAATTCAACTAACAAACCAAAAAGATTACAACTGTCTTTTGGGAAAATAACTAAACAGTCTAACGTTAGTTGCTTTAGAAGGACTTGCGTTATTTGACTTTTAAGTTTTATGTCAGTGTTTTTATTAAGCTCCAATGTTTAGGTTCAGTAATTTATTTCTCTTTTTAATGCCATGAAATAAGGCATTTCAATAACATTTTCATTGCCATTAAAGTGGAATTATTAAACCTAATCCTAAAAAATGACTGATTAAGGGAAAAAAATGTCAAACAGACTTCAAACAGGATTTTGAATGTGATGTCTTCATATTGAGGGTTTGCTTTTGCATCAAGATTGATGACCCATATTAACAGCCATGCTGTGGCAATACTTGGATGTAAACAACAGTTGTAATTGTACCATTTACATTTAGTACTGGATATATTTGTTCTGCATATTTATACTGTCTACACCAGAGAAAATGAGTGTGAAAGCTGCTAAATTACACAGAGAAGGATTTAAATTTAATAGGTGTTAAAAAAACAAAAAAAACAAAAAAAAAACATGAGCAGTATTAATGAATGTATAATTAGAAATAAGAACAAATATGAATGTTGTCAAGATTATTGCTTTGGAAATCTCTCCAAATTTCAGTTTTTTTCTCTAAACATGCAAGTTTCAGTCAGTTCAGAGGCGTTGTTTAGGTACTGTGCTTCCAATATGGCTGACTTGGACAATATATAAACACATTTGGTTTTGTCTCCTACAGTATCCATCCATCCATCCCAGGGCTGTTTATATTGAAGTTGATATCTAGCCGCACCATGTTGGTGTTTCGTAACATCTTTTTTTTTGTTTTGTTTTTTTTTGTTTTTTATGAGGTGGGTCGTTAGCCCAATGCTCAACCCCCAACCTGGAAGACCAGGGCATACACGCATACACTAGTTACAATTTAGCAAGCCCAATTCACCTATAGCGCATGTCTCTGGACTTGTGGGGGAAACCCACACAAACACTGGGAGAACATGCAAACTCCACACAGAAATGTCAACTGACCCAGCCGGGGCTCGAACCAGCGACCTTCTTGCTGTGAGGTGACAGCGTTAACCACTGCGCCATCTATTAAACTCCAAAGTTATATTCCATTTTATATTAAAGACCTTTGTGTGGAGGTTACATCCCAGGTAGCAAAGAATTCTGGCCCAGATTTGGCATAAGGCTGGCACAGCAGGCATTAATCTCGCATTTGCTAACAGCATGTGGGCCATGTTTGGCAGAGGTGGCACCGTCTTTAAGGTGGCACACAAGATTTGGGCCTGATGTAAAATGTAGTATTTGGCCGAGATGTTAAAAATTGATATGTGGGCCACCTAAGTTTGGCCTGTCTTGACCCACATTTAAAATACATTAAAATAATTTTTGAGCAAAGAAAAATAAATTCTACCAATTATAGTGTGCCCATAGTGTGCCTAAAGCGCAATGCTTCATGGGTTTATCAATTTCATTGCAATCGTGACACCAACCTCTCTGCCCCAATTATTAAGTGGGGTTTGTTTACAAACTAATTTCGAGAGGATCACGTGCTTATGATTGAACACAGCTGGTATCGCTTAACTCCGCATATTGCGCCAATCAGATGAACACAGACACGCTATAAATTACCAGAGCGATTTGCTCCAGTCAGCTTCGTTTGAAGAATCCCCCCCTTCCACCCCTACTCCTCCCCTTCTCCGATAGGGCGGCACGGCGGCCAGTGGGTAGCACTGTTGCCTCACAGCAAGAACGTCGCTGGTCCGTTTCCCTCCGGGCCGGTTGGCGTCTCTGTGCGGAGTTTGCATGTTCTCCCCGTGTTCGCGTGGGTTTTCCCCAGGTTCTCCGGTTTCCTCCCACCGCTCAAAAACAGGCACCATAGGAAAATTGAATAATCAAAATAGCATTCTAAGGCAACTCTTAGCCAGATATATATCCAGTAGTTCACAGCAGGGGAGTTCTCGAGACCACCTGAGCTCAGACTCTCCTGTCGCCCTACAAACGGGAGGAAGCCCCGGGCTCAAGGATATCCTGGGCTCAGGGCTCTCTCCCGGGACAGTATACCAAACACGCTTTATTTTCAATCATCAGCTAAGTGTGAACTTTTGAACTTGGCTGTGACTTGACCCAGATATGGTCCATGTTTGGCCCTTGTCTGGAAGCCAGACTTGATCCAGTCATGTACCGTAATTCACTGCAACACAAACCTGATTGTGTGGGCCAAAGCTGGGCCAGAGATATTTTGTTATGTGGGATGTAATTTTTTTTTTTGAGGAATTGAGTTTGAGTTTTTTATTGAGAAATAATAATATTAATGAAAAAAATATATATTAGGCAACCCA
>LR812541.1:39176302-39181302 GCA_903798195.1 Danio kyathit
ACATACATACACACACACACACACACACACACACACACACACACACACACACACACACACACGGTATATACAATTGAAGTCAGAATTATTAGCCCCCCTGTATACATTTTAACATGCCATTAATTTGGTTAAATTCTGTATCTTGGTGCATTGACAATGCTTTCCATAAATAATTTGATATTTTACCTAGCAACACTAATTCTTGTATTAAAATGAATCATTTTTAAATTGTATTTATATATTGTTTGTAATACAATTTTGTCCTTTAATACAAGCAGCCAGATATATGAAATTGTACCTGCTCAAAGAAAACACTCTTTTTGAATGTATCAAACAAAACTAAGTACATGCACAGAACAACTTGAGCATGTATAGCAAATGAACTACTGTAAATATTATTCCGCTTTTTGAGCATTGTTGAGTGAGTTCTTAAATGCCTATGATTGATCACGCGTACATTCACAAGTAACGTTATTGTTGTAACAGCTGAGAGAGGAAAAAATGTTACCTCACAAACACGCCAGTAGGTCAAAGAGTCACAATTACAAGATTTGAAGAATCTTATTTTAACCCATACAAAATTTGCTTCCATGCATGTTTTCAAAAGCACTTCACGTTTCCTCATCAACGCACCTCAGTTGCATGTTGCACTGAAGTTGCGTGTCGTGCAGTTTGGTGTGAGTTTGCTAATGAAGAAGTCTGAGAGGGTGAGAAGATCCTCTCCGGTGCCAAACAAAGTTCACGAAGCAGATCTTCATTGCAGAATGTGCGTATCCGCTGCAGAGCGAGCTGTAGTATACTGACATCGCAGCTTTTTATGCATTTTACATGAGAGCTGTTACCTGTCGAGGCCTTTCCTACAGTAAGCTGTTCCACGGATACACTCGCACAACCACAAAATAAAAAAAAGAGAAGAAATGAAAGAACTGCGTCATTGTCTGATCAAATCAACCTTGCATCATGTACCTTTCCGACAGTACCCAGAATTCATCATGATCTCCTGGAAAAAAGATCTGCCGTATGCTGTGTTTACAAAGCAGAAATGCATTTTCTGGATGCGCTCTCTTTGTTTTTATCAAGCGCTGGCTTTGGAAAATATCGAAAATGGACAAGAGCTGAATCTTTTAATCTTCACTAACTCAAAATCCTGCCTTCAGGCACTTGAGAATGTAAATACTGAGCATTCCATAATTATACAGATTTCAGTCAAAGCAGACTGTTTACACAAGAAAAAAAAATGTCAGTGTCTTCTTCTGCTGGGTTCCAGCTCATATTCATTCATTATTTTCCTTCGGCTTAGTCACTTATATATCAGGGGTCATCACAGCAGAATGAACCGCCAACTTATCCAGCTTATGTTTTATGCAGCGGATGCCCTTCCAGCTGCAACCCAATACTGGGAAACACACATACACTCTCTCGCATTCTCACACACACACACACACACACACACACACACACACACACACACACACACACACACACACACACACACACACACGTACTATGGCCAATTTACTTAATCCAATTCACCTATGCCACATGTCTTTGGACTATGTGGAGAAACCGGAGCACCAAGAGGAAACCCACACAAACACAGGGAGAACATGTAAACTCCACACAGAAATGCCACCTGACCTAGCCGGGATTTGAACCAGCGACCTTCTTACTGTGAGGCTAACCACTGAGCCACCGTGCTGCCCTCCAGCTCATATGCTGATTTTTTTTTTTCTGGTAATTTCAAATTCTCTGATCTCAAACTCTTATATTAATGATTGTATACTTATATTAAAGAGCCCATATTATGGGTTTTTGAAAATGACCTTCCATGTAGTGCGTAGCACAGCTCTAAGTGAAGTGAAATATCCAGCTAAGACTTAAATTTGAAAGTACAACATGTTTAAAACTACCATTGATTCATCTATAAAAGAGTCGACTCGTAGTGTTTCAAATGAATTGTCTTGATAATGAGTCTTTAGGTGTGCCGGCGTGACGTTGATACAGAACTTAAGCCCTGCCCAATTGTTGTGCAAGCAAACCCGTGAAAATTGAAACCCCCAGCACACAAACACTGTAGAAAGAAAAAGAAAAACACTGTAGCAAACCTTAGTTGAATCATGTCGCGAAGATGTCTCAGCTGGATATTTTTGGAGGGAAAATAAGTGTCATTTTCCCTACCCAAAGATGAGGCTGTGAAGAGTCAGTGGTTGAGGTTTATTTTTGCAAAAATACCTCAGCATTATAGCCCCAGCCTTGTACTGCGTTCCTGTCATTTTTCTGATGAGTGCTTCAGCAATCTACACGCTTACAACGGGGGATTCGTCGGCCGTTTGTTAAAGTAAGGATCAGAAAAGATTATATGGGACTTTGCAGAGCTTGACAAAAACTTTACAGTGCATAGTTCATGGACCAGTTTTCTTCCTCCGTTTCACAAGTGTAAGTAAGTGTGATTTTAAAATGGTTGTCTCCTCCTTGTTTTCTCTAGCTTGCAAATTATGTATTTAATTGTGTTTTGCTAACCGCTTGTACTGTATCAGGTTAAGTCTTTATATTCTTATATCGCATCTAAAACCATGTTAAAAATGCAACGTGTGGAGAAATGACAAAACGGGAGGGTGGTGGGAGATTGGTCTGAAATATGGGAGACTCCCGGGAAAAACAGGAGTGTTGGCAGGTATGCTCACACACACACACACACACACACACACACACACACTCTGCACTCGGACTACTTCGATATTGTTGATAAGCCGTGGTGGGCATTTCTCTGTCTCATGCTGAACGCTGTCGACCAATCACAACAGACTGTCATCGGTCCAATCAGCGCAGATTAGCCTCATGCAAAGGAGGGGTTTGGGAACAAATGAATCGCTGAACGATTCATATGGGAGACGTTAGGATAATTGCGTAAAAACAAATGCATATTATAAGACAATGAAAGTCTTTTTTGACCTTACATGCATATTAAATTGTTGTTGGAGACCCCCAAAGCCACAATATGACCCTTTTTAATGCATAATAGGGGTTCTGTAATATTCTCTTTAACTAATTTGAACTCTTATTTATGACTTTGTTTTTTTTTTTTGCTTTGCTTTGTTTTTTTTTACTACACTCAAATGATGTTTGCTGTTCAAACTACTTAAAATGAGCTGAAATTAGTTTTTTTTTTTTTTTTTGGGGGGGGGGGGGGTACTTGTTTTATGCTCAATCCACTTAAATTTGTAAAAACGAGTAAATTAACTTTATTTATTTGAGTGGAACATAGCATTTATACAGTGTTAAGTGTCTTTTAGCTCTTAAAAACTTCACCCAAAATCAAAACTTTACTCACTATTTACTTTGTTTCTAAGTTGTTCCAACACTTAGAGTTTCTTTGTTCTGTTAAACACACAGAAGAGATTACATTTGTAAAAGAAAATATTAATATAAGCATCAAGTCATTAGAGTTTATGACAGGTTTGGTATTGGAGAATAGAATTGATCAGAAAAAAAAAACAGTATAAGCTTAAACCCAGCAGAAGACGACACTGAAGTTATTTAAGTTTTTTCAGTAATTTATTTTTTTCACAAACACAAAAATCTATATTATGAAGAATGTTTGATGTCTGTAAGATTGACTTCCACAGTAAGAAAAACAAATTGTGTTAAAGTTAATGGTGACAGGTTTTCAACATTTTTCAAAATAACTTTTTTTGTGTTCAATAGAAAGAAAAAAAAAAAACAGTCAAACAGGGGTGCATTTCCGAAAACCATGGTTCGGCAACTAAAGTTGCAAGTTGCATTGTTACAAACATAGTTCATTGATTTGGCGTTTCCCAAATCCATCGTTACAATGAACATTCGCAAACTGTGTCGCAAACTTGTATGCTTGTGACTACACCTCTAGAGCTGTAGTTAGAAACATAGTTCCTGGCTGTGTTCTATTCCCAGTTATCCCCCCATGCCCTAAATGTTTAGAACTTCCTAACATTTAAACTTTGTTTAAAAAAAAAAAAAAAAAAAAAAAAAGCATTAAAGTCATCTCTCTTAGGTGTAATTTGCTTTTAAAGTGTTTTTACAGTTCAGTTTTAGCGACCTTCATGTTTACAATTGCGCTCCCTTCGCAGTGCACTTTGAAAACTTTGTCATTTTGAACACAGACGTGGCTCATGACGAAAGCTATCAGTGACCGATTATTTAAAACAGAATTTGTTACGTCTCCAAAGCTCATGAAAACAAAAAACATAGCATACGTTAATGCTTTTAATTTATAGTAGGTTATTTATTAAGTATCTGTACTGTATATGACATGGTTAGAACATGGTTAGAACTGTTGGTTAGAACATTTCTGCAGTGGTTTGCATGTCAAATTGTAAAAGTAGACTTTAAAAAATAAATAAATAAACAATATCCTACTTATTATTATTATTATTATTATTATTATTATTATTATTATTATTATTAAAGTAGGATTTTTTTCATTTCCTAATAAATAATAAATATTAAAATTCATTTCATATTAAATAGCCTCTATTTATTTATTTATATTATTTATTTATTTATTTATATTATTTATATATGATATAAGAATACATGTTAGCTTTTATAAGTGGTTTTATGTTTAGAATAGAATATGTAATGTTCTCTATAATATTAGTATAGGAAACACAGGCCCTATATGTGCCATACATGCGTTTCAATTAATATGGAAAAGGAGTGCTTGTTTTTACCAAAACTAATATTGGATTTTTTTTTATTACGTGTGCGTGTAAAACAATATAATTTGCACAAATTATGAGGTTCTTCTCTAAAGAAGTTGTTACCACCCCGTTTAGAGCATCATTATGGGGCGTTTTACGTAATAACGTGGTTGGTTCAAACGATGGATCTGCGACAGAGAAACTACGGGTTTTGGGAAACGCTTGTCCAAACGATGCATGGTACTATGATAGTTCAACCCCGAGTTATGTCGTTGTTTGGGAAACGCAGCCCTGGTTTGGAACAAGTGAAGTGTGAGTAGT
>LR812541.1:39186302-39196302 GCA_903798195.1 Danio kyathit
GCTGGGTGTAAACACAGATACAGGGACACTGGAGGGTTTTAAAGCCGCGATTCATCAGCGGATCGCTCGTATGTCAACTTAGACCAACCAGCTAATTGACGTGACTTTGAGATGTTAAAAACGCTCATGACATCGCTCAAATGTTAGCGAGAAATGGACATTTTTAAAATTTCACAACCCTAGTCACGATATTGGAATTCGGTACCAATCGATACTAAAATTTAAAAAACATCCATTTACCACTAACATTTGAGCACTGTTGAGCGTGTTCTCAAACACCGCTGATTTGCCGTTGTTTTCACGTGCTCAACAAAAATGACTGTGATTGGCCATGAAGTTCTCCATCACATGGGCTGAGTGTAAACACAGATACAGGGACACTGGAGCATTTCAAAGTCAGAGATTCTGGAAGCTGTCCTTTGTCAAATGCTAGCTATATGATTTTTATTAATTCTTTGAAACAAAATTAAAATTAAACTAAGCACTTTTCTCTTTGTGCCGTGTCTTTTGGAAGCCCAAATACAGAAACAGAAGAAGCTCTGTGGATATAGCAGCGTTTGGATGACATTTTAGCTTTCTCTGCTACAACATTACAGCACCTCTGGCCATGCCCCTTTGCTGTGTGGGATGCATGCGCATAGTGAATGCTCATAATCAGAAGCCCTTGTGATCTCACTAGCCCAGATGCATTTTTTTGTAGTCCCCAAACTTCATTCGCTGTAGGCTTTGCTAAGCTAACTCTGTAAAAGCCAATGTCTCCCTTTGCATTGAACTTTGAGCATAATATATTCAGGGATGTTGTTTACATTCACACAGCTACATTAGACATCAACTAAAGTTTAAAATCTGATATCGTAGTGGACCACACCTTTAAAGGGTGAAAAATTTGCACATTAACATTACCTATGATTAATAAACACTGCAGAAGTGAGTTTCATTGTTATACACTGGTTGTGAAAATATAGGCACACAAGCTGTACACAAGTCCAAATTGGAGGTTATTGTAAATTGTCAAGTGTTCCCGTTAATGTAATTTTTCTCATTTCTGTTTTTGTTTGTTTGACAGTAGTTTAACTACTTTAAATTATGAGAAGCTTCTGCACGGGAAGCTAGTTTCAAAGTAGCTCTGCAAATCCCCGGACTGATACTTCATGTCTGCAGCACAGAATAAGGAAGAGAGAGAGAGAGAGTGTGATGGAGAGGAGCAGTTAGATAAATAATAAAACAAAGATCCTGCTGTTTTGTCTGAGAGCAGAGCAGTTCTCTTTAATGCACACGTGCACCGCACTGCACACACACACACAATCGTGCACCCAGACACAAGCGCACACTTACTTCCCAATGTCAGCAGAGCTGTGCTCCGAGCTGCAACTTCTCTCTAATTAGTCCCAGGGCAAGCGCTCGGAGCACTGAAAGAGATGGAAAGGTGAGAGAGGGGTTGAGGGGGAGAACAAGAGAGACGGCGGTGAGCTGAGCTTGGCCGAGGATGAGGAAAGCAGAGGAAGTCAGAAGAGCAGCAGACGGTGTGAGATATACTGAAATGCATAATGTTACATAGCAGAAGCATCATGTTGGTATGATGAAGAATGGCAGAACTTCAGCCCATACACTTTTAACCCACTTTAAGTCTTGAACCCGCAGCATTTAGTTTAGGTGCACAATGCTTATCAGTGTACTATGTAGAAAAAGCAAAATTATTTAGATGGTGATGACGAGATATACAAATGTAAGCAGGAACAAGACATTAACCAATTAGCATGCTATGCTAACTTTGAAATTTGCGTTTACCCTGATCGGTGAGGATTATTAAAAGAATAGCCTCTGATGTGATGTACTATATGATTTGAGTGTCAGTTTTAGTATATGATGTAAGTACAGACGAGTCCAGCTTTAAATAGGCTAGTTATCCTAACTTTTTTTGAGAAAGATGCTAATGGACTAATAAGAATCAATGAGTTATGCTAGGCTAAGCCAAATTTGCTCCCACCAGTCCTGGAGATTGGCTAAATGAATTTAAAAAAATAGTAAAACTTAACTGTAAGTGAAATATCAAGTATATTTCTGAGAAGGACATACATGTCAGATAAGTACAAAAGTCAATATATACTCACCGGCCACTTTATTAGGTATACCTGCTGTTAATTAACGCAAATTTCTAATCAGCCAATCACATGGCAGCAACTCAATGCGTTTAGGCGTGTATACATGGTCAAGACAATCTGCTGCAGGTCAAACTGAGCATCAGAATGGGGAAGAAAGGTGATTTAAGTGACTTTGAACGGGGCATGATTGTTGGTGCCAGACGGGCTGGTCTGAGGATTTTCACGCACAACCATCTCTAGGGTTTACAGAGAATGGTCTGAAAAAGAGACAATATCCAGTGAGTGGTACTTCTGAGGGTGCAAATGTCTTGTTGATGTCAGAGGAGAATGGCCAGACTGGTTCGAGCTGATAGAAAGGCAACAGTAACTCAAATAACCACTCGTTACAACCGAGGTCTGCAGAAGAGCATCTCTGAACGCACAACACGTCCAACCTTGAGGCGGATGGGCTACAGCAGCAGAAGACCATACCGGGTTCCACTCCTGTCAGCTAAGAACAGGAAACTGAGGCTACAATTCACACAGACTCTCCAAAATTGAACAATAGAAGATTGGAAAAACAATGCTTGGTCTGATGAGTCTCTATTTCTGCTTCGACATTCGGATGATAGGGTCAGAGTTTGGCATCTACAACATAAAAGCGCGTATCCATCCTGCCTTGAATCAACGGTTCAGGCTGCTGGTGGTGGTGTAATGGCGTAAGGGATATTTTCTTGCCACACTTTGGGCTTATTAGTACCAATTGAGCATCGTGTCAACGCCACAGCCAACCTGAGTATTGTTGCTGATCATATCCAGCTTTTTGACCACAGCGTACCCATCTTCCGATGGCTACTTCCAGCAGGATAACCCGCCATGTCATAAAGCATGAATCATCTCAAATTGGTTTCTTGAACATGACAATGAGTTCACTGTAGTCAAATGACCTCCACAGTCACCAGTTCTCAATCCAATAGAGCACCTTTGAGATGTGGTGGAACGGGAGATTCGCATCATAGATGTGCAGCTGACAAATCTGCAGCAACTGCGTGATGCTATCATGTAAATATATGGACCAAAATCTCTAAGGAAGATTTCCAGAATCTATACCACAAAGAATTAAGGCAGTTCTGAAGGCAAAGGGGCTCCAATCCTGTACTAGTAAAGTGTACCTTATAAAGTGGCCGGTGTGTGTATGTTTACAATCACATTTTTGGCCTCTTAATATACATTTTGGAAAATATATTTAAAAAATGGAAATTATTTAAAATAATAATTTTTTTAAGAAAATACATTAACTTGTTTCACTGCAAGATATTCTTTTTGTGCTGTCTAAAATATTTAAAGCATACTTATTAGAATGTAGTTCTATATTTTTCTGTCATTGTTGTAAATAATGCATACTTTATTTTTAGATTCTTTTTTTCATGTTGGAAATTTATTTTCTTTCCTAAAATACACATTGAAATCATGCATTTTAAAATCTTTATTTGAATGTGGCAACATTTTTATTTTTAAGCCGTTATTTGAACGTCAACATAAGATGGTGCTCTGCTGTATTTCTGTGGATGTGGTGTGAATACGAGTCTTGATCTTTATCACACTACCCAACCTGCATGCACCATGCATATTTCTGTCTTATGTTGTAGAATCTTAAAATATGCCGATATGTCTTTTTCGGTCTTAGCAGCTGATTCAGTATATGGTGTCCCTCAGGGGTCGCTGATGCGTCCTGTAAGACTCATTCCCTGCACTATAGAGCACACGGCCATATCATTAGAGGAGTTTTACAGAGAATAAGCTGAAAAGAGAGAATTTAGAATCAAACAAAGCCTTTCATGAATGAAATATGTTCCCTCTACACTGTCCATAGTCTGAAATACATTTCAAATGAAGCAGTAGAAACATCTTCAGACAGAAAATCAAGACTTAGGTGGAAACTTTTACACCATCAGAGGCTTCGCACCCCCGTCTCGACTTGAGTATGGTTAATTTATATACGATTTTTTTCCCTAACCTTGAGAGACAGTCATACAAAATTCCACACGGCTGTCAAATAAGTTTGTGTGAATTTCAATTTCACAGCATGTTACGCTAAAGTTTCAATATCTCAACCCTACTGAGAAGACCAGTCAGTCTGCCAGTTTAACAGTAAGTTGCCTGCTTTGTAGACAAGTCGGGTTATTTGGGATTCTGGTAATTCTGATTCAAGATCACTTACTTCCGTTTAGAGTCATACAAACTAATTTAAACAAAGATTTGACAGCTTTACGAAATGATTTGCAATTTAGTTTTAAATCTAAGGAAGTCTTTAAACTATTCTAACATAGTGTCTATGGCATCCAATAGCACAGGGATTCCCAAAATGGTGGTCATGGGACAATGAGAGGTGGGTCGCTTGGTCATTTTTCCAAAAATCAAATACATTTTATTAAGCTATTAGAATTAGAACCATATTTTGTACATAACCTACAGAAGATACAAATAGTAATTAATAATTACATTAAAAAAACAGCATGCAAATAAAAAGCCATTATCATTTTGATTATTATTATTATTATTTTCCATTGGATTGTGACCACTGTGGTGCTTACATTAGACCATTATCATCTTGCTCAAACAACTTGGTATGACAACAAAGCTTCATGATTCTTACATCAGAATGAGATTTTAGTTTCTAGAAAATATCAACCCTTCATTTTTTTGTCGGTCTTTGTACGTGATCTAACTACAAAAGAGTCAAGCTTTAAGTAAATTATAAAACTTTTTTTGAATTTGTGCAAGATGATAGTGGTCTGATACGATTCAATGTTTTATGCTAAGCTAAAATTGCTGCCGCTAGTCCTTGAGATCAGCCAAATGGATAAAAAAAAAATTGGTAAAACTTAACTGTTTAACTCTAGGGAACTTTAAAATTAGCCTATTTCTGTCAGTTAAAGTATACTTAAGAGGATCATCAAGTATATTTCTGAGAAGTACCTAAACTACATGTCAGAGAAGTACATAAAGCATTATTGTTTGTTTAAAAGAAGTGTATTACAGTAATCTAATAGTACACTTGAGTAAACGTTTTTTATTTTTGTAAAGAAAGTGTATTTTAGAGAAGTACATAAAAATAAGACTAAAAGTATACTTAATATTTTTAGTCAAAAAGAAGTATACTAAAGCCTAGTTTATACTCGACACGTTCGCTTGAGTGCGCGCGGCGAATGTGCCGTCATCAGTGTGTTTGCGGAGGTTCGATTTGGGTACACGTGACATATTTTCGGCTGGCGTAGCGCATGATTTTTTTTGAGACTCCGTTCGTTCGGCGCCATGTTTGTTTTTAGTTGAATATGAAACACTTTGAAGAGATTTTGTCTGAAACGGGTACTACTGTACATACATCGTTATGATCCGTGATCATAGAGATGACCAGATGATCAATAATTTTTGGCTAGAAATTGCAACAGCCGTGGGAAAGGAGGAAAGTTTTTGTTAAGTTATGGAAAAATCTGAGGGATAAGTTTGTTAAAGCCAAAAGAGGCCATGGCAAAAGTGGAGACTCGGGTACACAATTACAGAATTAGTTTTTCCACCATTTATAGGTTTTACAATAATGTATAGGTTACAGTTTTGAATTTAAAACAATTTAATAGTTACAAAACTATAATTAAGGGACCAATTATGTCTTTGATAACTGGAAAGGAATATTTGAACTTATCGGTTTACAATATACTGATGGCCTGTTTTTCTAGGCTTTATTGGTGATAATGGTCAGGAATGTTGGACCATTATTGCCTTTTTAGCATAAGTATAGGATAAAAACTAGCCAGACAGTAATGTGTGAATTGTGGAGCGGGCTAAATCTACAAAAAAACATCTGTATTTTTTAGTAAGTGTACTTTTTTTTTTTTTGGTTTTATTCTTGCCATAATAAAAAATTTGTAGAGCAACCCATGTTCTGTTGTCATTATTATTTTTATAAACTTTAATAGGTAGAAATGTCTGAGATATGAACAAAAAGCAAGTGATGCATCAAAGTTTGATTAAAAAAAAAAAAATCTTGAATGGTTATAAAAATCCGTATAATCATTAAAATAATTTATAAAAATAATTAGTTTAAAAGTCTTGAATGATAGTAATGATATGACGTAGTTCAGGAAACATTCTACTTCTCTGTTTATCCGTCTGACTTTACGGTCAGTTTCTTTTGACCACCCCCTGTCATTTTAAAGAATATCAAAACGAAGAGCGCGGCAAGTATAAAAGCCTCCTCCGTTTCGTGAGGTGCGCACACAGCCAGTGGAGGTGCGTGATGCGGTGCCAGGCGAAACTATGAATCCAGCTTCAGATTACATTGGAATGAGGGTACCTTTGGGGTTACCCTACCTATGGGGTTACCATTTTGTAAGGGTAACCCCAAACATTTGAGGCAGATTGAGGATTGTACTGTATGGATTGTATTACAACAACTTCCTTTTTCATGGCAAAACATCTCAATTTGTCAGGACACCACAGCCATTCCAACATGTTCACAATTTAGCAGCGTAAAGGCCTATATAGTACAACGGTCAAATGTATATTATTACAATCAGGCCTATATATTGCTATGATCAAATGTGACGTGGGTCGGATTACATTTTAGAGGAACTTTGTCAGTTTTTGCTTTTTTCAGGTGGTGTTTAAAGTTTGCAGAGAAAATTTAAAACTGCTGACTTGCTGTTTCGTTTAAGTTACATGTGTCTACCAAATTGCATACTTGTTTGTGAAATGTAGTGCTAGGGGAGCTTTGACCTCTCTCTGAGATGTAATTATTTGGTAATTTTGATGATTATTCAAGGATGTGTGTAGTTCCTCAAAAATTTCATTAATTATATAGAAGAAGAAACGGAGCAATCTAACATCCTTCACATCCAAAACGGCCTCATTAGGAAAATATGCCCTAGTGTAAAATGTGCTCGTAGGTACATATGACGACATTTTATGTGTGAAACGAACGCTATGGGGGGTACCACACTGACTGCTTACCTCCAGATAGACACTTGTTCTGGCGTAGGCAAAGCAATTTGGGGTTAGAGTCCGACCAGAGAAACCAAGTAAAACAAAACCCAAATAAAGCATGAGGTTGCAGTAGAAACGCATAGAGGGGACAACATTTCTTGTCTGGTTTGCTTTCGAAAACACTATAGGTTGGGTTTACGTACAGGGCAAGCTAATATATAATGCACCCCAACACACCGACCGACTTCCTGCTTGTGCAAGTCCATGAGAGATGTTTATATTTGCAGGAATATATACAGCGACCTCTGGTGGCATTTTGTGTACGAAACTAACGCTATAGGGTGGTACCGCTAACTGCTTACCTCTATATGGACGCTTTTCTGGCGGAGGCGAAGCAATCTGGGGTTCGAGTCCCATGAAGGACAGATCCAGAAACCAAGTAAAACTAAATCCAAATAAAGCATGAGGTTGCGGTAGAAGCACACAGAGGTGACGACATTTCTCATCTGGTTTGCTTTGGAAAACACTATGGGTTGGGTTTAGGGATAGGGCAAGCTAATATATAATGCACCCCAACAAGCCAACCGACTTTTGTCATGGACTTTCACAAGAAGGACATTAATATTTGCAGGAATATATACAGCGGCCTCTGGTGGATTTACATATGAAGGCATATTGTGTGTGAAATGAATGCTATGGGGTGGTACTGCTAACTGCTTACCTTTTTATATGGACGCTTTTTCTGGCGGAGGCGAAGCAGACTAGGGTTCGAGTCCAGTGAAGGATGGTTCCAGAAACCAAGTAAAACAAAACCCAAATAAAGCATGAGGTTGCGGTAGAAACGCACGACGGCGTCAACTTTTCTCGTCTGGTTTGCTTTCGAAAACACTATAGGTTGGGTTTAGGGACACTGCAAGCTAATATATAATGCATGGACTTCTCTCATGGACTTGCGCAAGATTGATGCTAATATTTGCAGGGATATATACAGTGGCCTCTGGTGGATTTACATATGACAGTATTTTGTGTGTGAAACTAACGCTATGGGGTGGTACAGCTAACTGCTTACCTCTATATGGATGCCTTTCTGGCGAAGGCGAAGCAGACTGGGGTTTGAGTCCATCGAAGGATGGTTCCAGAAACCAATTAAAACTAAATCCAAATAAAGCATGAGGTTGCGGTAGAAGCACACGACTGCGACAACTTTTCTTGACTGGTTTGCTTTTAGAAACACTAAAGGTTGGGATTAGGGACAGGGCAAGCTAATATATAATGCACCCCAACACGTTAATATTTGCAGGAATATATACAGCAGCCTCTAGTGGATTTACATATGAAGGCATTTTGTGTGTGAAACGAACGCTATGGGGTGGTACCGCTAACTGTTTACTTCTATATGGACGCTTTTCTGGCAGAGGCGAAGTAGACTGGGGTTCGAGTCCAGCGAAGGACGTTCCAGAAACCAAGTAAAATTAAATTCAACTAAAGCATGAGGTCGCAGTTGAAACGCACAGAGGCGACAACTTTTCTCATCTGGTTTTCTTTCGAAAACACTATAGGTTGGGTTTAGGCACAGGGCAAGCTAATATATAATGCATCCCAACAAGCTGGCCAACTTCTCTCATGGACTTGCACAAGAAGGACGTTAATATTTGCAGGAATATATACAGCGGCCTCTGGTGGACTTACATATGATGGCATTTACATATGACAGTATTTACATATAACGACATTTTGTGTGTGAAACGAACGCTATGGGGGGTGGTACCACTGACTGCTTACCTCTATATGGATGCTTTTGGGGCAGAGGCGAAGCAGACTGGGGTTCGAGTCCAGTGAAAGACGGTTCCAGAAACCAAGTAAAACTAAATCCAAATAAAGCATGAGGTTGCGGTAGAAACACGCAACGGCGACAACTTTTTTCGTCTGGTTTGCTTTCGAAAACACTATAGGTTTGGTTTAGGGACAGGGCAAGCCAATATATAATGCACCCCAACAAGCCGACCGACTTCTCCCATGGACTTGCGCAAGATGGATGCTAATATTTGCAGGAATATATACAGCGGCCTCTGGTGAATTTACATATGAAGGCATTTGTGTGTGAAACTAAGGCTATGGGGTGGTAGCGCTAACTGCTTACCTCTAAATGGACGCCTCTCTGCCGTGACGGCGAGAACTTTTCTCATCTGGTTTGCTTTTGAAAACACTATAGGTTGGGTTTAGGGACAGGGTAAGCTAATATATAATGCACCCCAACAAGCTGGCTAACTTCTCTCATAGACTTGCACAAAAAGGACATTAATATTTGCAGGAATATATACAGCGGCATCTGGTGGACTTGCATATGATGGCATTTACATATGAAGGTATTTACATATAACGGCATTTTGTGTGTGAAACGAACGCTATGGGGTGGTACCACTGACTGCTTACCTCTATATGGACGCTTTTCTGGCAGAGGCGAAGCAGACTGGGGTTCGAGTCCAGTGAAAGACTGTTCTAGAAACCAAGTAAAACTAAATCCAAATAAACCATGAGGTTGCGGTAGAAACACACAACGGTGACAACTTTTTTTCGTCTGGTTTGCTTTTGAAAACACTATAGGTTTGGTTTAGGGACAGGGCAAGCCAATATATAATGCACCCCAACAAGCCGACCGACTTCTCTCATGGACTTGCGCAAGATGGATGCTAATATTTGCAGGAATATATACAGCGGCCTCTGGTGGAATAACATATGAAGGCATTTTGTGTGTGAAACTAAGGCTATGGGGTGGTAGCGCTAACTGCTTACCTCTATATGGACGCCTCTCTGGCGTGACGGCGACAACTTTTCTCATCTGGTTTGCTTTTGAAAACACTATAGGTTGGGTTTAGGGACAGGGTATATAAGGATATATTATGCACCCCAACAAGCCAACTGACTTCTCTCATGGA
>LR812541.1:39201302-39221302 GCA_903798195.1 Danio kyathit
CATTTTCATAAAATGTTTCAAAAGCAATGCAAAGTGTTAATTTTCTATATTTTTTTTACAAAATATTTTGTTTTATTATTATTGGCAATATGCATTAATCTTAAAACATGAGTCAAAATACTAAAAACTCAAATGTGGAAGTGAAAAATAAGGTTGTATATTAGCAGTGGAACATAAATAACAGTGTTTCTTTCGTCCCCACAGGGAACTCTTGCCATTTAAACTTGATTTAATTTTAAACCGAAAACTCAGACATTTCAAACTCAAGGATGTGTTATTGAACTAAATAACCTGTAGATTGATCATTAGTTTGACGCATGAAAAGAGAAACACAACTTGTAATAAGGAAAAAAGAACCACAACAATAATTTACTTTTTGCACTTAAAAACAGAAATTTGGAGCTAACTGCAGGACACCGAACCTGAAATCACAAGATATTTGGCAGCTTCATCAAGGGTTGCATGCTGAATGTGCTGTTATAGCCTGGAAATCAAATGTTGTCAGGGGAAAATCGCTTTACTTTCATCCCACGTTACTTTCGTCCCCGCTCTCTCCCCTACACTGAATTGTAGGACATACAAAAAATCAGAGCATAATTATATAAATTACTAATTTATAGTTTTATTAATTGCATTTAGTGTAAATAATTCTGTTAAATATTGATGCTTTGAAGATTTTTGTGCAAGATAACTTGCTACAAAAATAAATAAAATCTGTATGATGTTTAAAACATTATAGTACTTTCCTAAAATGGCTTGTTTTTAGTATGTAACGCTGCATTTTGATTCAGTGAATTATTCATTTGGATGCTTCATTTTAATAAATAAACCTCCTAAAGAAAAAAATAATTGACATGTTAATATTTAGTGCTATTAGTTCTAAAAACCCGACTGAGTGAACACAAATGAATGGCAAGAATGAGAAAGAGAAGGAAGCATGAAGCTTGCCTATTTGAAGGTGTTGTTGAAGGCATGTAGTGAGAGTGTCTAACCAGGACAGACAGATTGAGGTCATTCATTTCATGTTTGTAATGAATATTGAAGCAGTCTAAGATAGAAAGAGAAACATACGAGCAGTAGGCGAGGGGAAAAAGGAAACGTAGGGGGAAAATAAGTGTACGGTAAAGAGAGAATCAGAAAGGGACTCTCAGACTTGCAGTATAATTTAGCAAAGCCTATATATAAATGAATCAAGGGGTCAAGGTTTGGTTGGTTAGAATGAGTTTAATTAGCCTCTGCTGGAAGAAGATACTATAGTTGCTTCATCTGGGGGAACTAGAATGTAATAGACTGTTCCACATATGCAATCATAAGATGATTCGTAGTATGCAGATGAGCCTGTGTCATTAGTTTTAGAGGTTGTTATCTGGGAATAGCATACATTGGAATGTCATGACTAGGCCCACACGGAATCTGCGTGCGCAGATTTTTAGCCCATTGTTAATTCTGTTTATTTACTTGAGTAAATATGTGTAAATCTAAATTTATTCAGTTTTTAAATTACAAATATTTAACATATTAAGGTTTTAGTTATGAGACTCCCAAAATAATTCAGCAGAAATCCGCAGATTTTTACCAAAATTCTCCGCAGAAATTGCAAAAAATGTCCGGAGATTCCGTCTGGCCCTAGTCATGACTGACCAATCAGAATCCAGTATTCCAGACAGCCGTGTAATAAGTGTATATACACACATCCATGTATGTCTAAAAATTATAAATTATATATGAATATTAATATATAAGCAATTTGGTCATGTATATACATGTATGTGTGTGCGTTTATATATTGTAAATATTTAATACATATAGACCGTAAATGCATTTGATACATTTTTTTTTCACGATTAGTCATGATTAGGCCCACACGGAATCAGAATTCCGCAGATTTTTAGCCCGTCATTAATTTTGTTTATTTACTTGAGTAAACGTGTGTGTGTGTGTGTGTGTATATCTAAATTTAATTAGTTTTTAAATTAATTTCAGTAATATTATTGACTAATAAAAAATAGTTCATCTGATTTATGTACAATGCAGTTTGTAAAGTAATATTTTCTGTCTTTAAGTAGATATATGAGAGACTTGCTTTGCTTACCAAATAAAGTGAATCTAATTGAGTTTTGCATTTTAAACATTAAATAAAAGTTAAAAAGGTATTATTTTTTATTTCACATATTAAGGTTTTAGTTATGATACTCCCAAAATAATTCCGCAGAAATCCGCAGATTTTTACCAAAATTCTCCGCAGAAATAGCAAAAAATGTCCGCAGATTCCCATCTGGCCCTAGTCATGATTCGTTGTTAAACAGCACTACCCTATTGCATTGAACACCTTAAAGTTGGCTCTGTTCATTCAGAAATTCTGAATCCACAGTGAACAATGTAGTATAACTTTGCAGAAACACCTCACACATGGCTGCCCCCAAATATAAGGTGCTTTCCTTGTCGTTCCGCACCAGAGTTTTTGAGGAATGATTCCAGCACCTGTGGTTTGTATTTTGTTTTGTCATTGTTTACCCTTACAAACATAGCGGCTTAGATGCCGCCACACAGACAATAGATTTAAAAATTTAAAAACTATTGAAATGTCAATAAAAGTCCCTTTTTCAAACTTTTCAACATCAAAAGTTGAAGAAAAAGTGTATAAAAAAGTATAAGATCAAGGTTCCATAATTCAATTTAAATGCATAAATAAATGAAAAAAACATGAATTACAAAACATTGAAAACATCCGCTGCGTAAAATTTATAAATATATAATAGTTGGCATTTCATTCCACTGTGGCGCTCCCTGATAAATAAGAGACTAAGCCGAAGAAAAATGAATTAAAGAAGTCCAAAATTATGGCAAATACTGACTTTAGTTATTTCTCATGTAATATTCTAAAGTCTTTCTGTGTGTTTTTTTTTTAATGTGTTCTTGTTGGGGAAAAAGGCAACAAGCTCTCTTCAGATATTGTAGACTTCCCTGGAATATATATAGAGGGAAAAAAAAAACTGGTGGCAAAATGCAAGAAAGAAACTAATGGAAAGCTTTAAAGGCCGTAGCGTAGAGCTGAAGTGGATGTGGGTTTTGTGTAAGAAGCAAAGTGAGGCCTTTCTTCCACATCACACAAGAGTTGTGGCGAGGACGGCGGACGGTCATTTGTACGGCGGCAGGTGCGGAGACGAAATTAAAGTGCACAAAGAAAGAAGGGACCTGCCAGAGCAGCGCTTCCTCTGAAAGATGAAAGGGAAAAATGGTGTCTCCCCGAAAGAGGAAATATGACTTGCCAGAGCGAATACATGCTGACTCCCAGTCGCTGTCAGATTGTGTAGATTCCACCATCCAGAATCCTCCGCAGCGGTGCGTGTATCCTGCTGATAGCGCTAGCGGCGAGAGCTCTAAGTGTGTTTCTGTGGAGATGTCCCCATTATTTAAACAGAGCCCGTATAATGAGTGGAGTGGCGAGGTAGAGAGAGAAATGACACTAGGACTCTGAGAAAGAGCTGGTGGGTGTTTAACTGAAGTCTTGCTGTTGGCTTATCGTATGTGATAATACATTCTCGCTTACAACACACTCCAAAACATTCCCAGATTTTGAGCACATCCTAGGGCAAATCTCCTACCCTGGAAATGATAAATGCAGCAGGATGACTATAGTTTCCACTAAAAGTCTCTTCTTCAGGTAAACTGCCCACAGGACATACACTGACCACCTGATCTGTATTCTACTACATTTAACCAAAGCAACTAACAATGCATTTAGGCTATACAGTTTGTTGGCTTGTATTTATTTTATTTTACTGCGTATTCTTGTGGATAATCAACATAGAAAAACTAATATTGGTCAATGTACTAGATTTTTTTTTTTTCATGTCAGACCTTGTGTCGCAAATTGAAAGCCACTACGTAAAGATAGATTGCACTGCTTATATTTAAGCATTTTACAGACGTTTTTATCCATAGCAACTCAAAAGACATTCAAGGTATACATTTGATCAGTTCAGCGGCAGCAATAACTGTGGTAACTATGGCTTTTTGAGACCATATTTATAACATAATACCAAATTTAGACACATTTTTAGAAAAATGTTCCATGGTAACCATAGTTTATGAGTTACTGTACAATCAGCTACTCAACTGAGGAAAAAAAATATGTATCATATATTAGCCCTCCTATAAAATTGTAATTATTTTTCAAATATTCCACAAGTGATTTTTAACAAAGCAAGGGCATTATCATAATATTTCTGTATATATACAGTTGCAATCAGAATTATTGAACCCCCTTTGAATTTTTTTCCTTTTTTAAATATTTCCCAAATAATGTTTAACAGAACAAGGAAATTTTCACAGTATGTCTGATAATATTTTTTTCTTCTGGAGAAAGTCTTTATTTGTTTTATTTCGGCTAGAATAAAAGCAGTTTTTAATTTTTTAAAACCCATTTTAAGGTCAAAATTATTAGCCCCTTTAAGCTACATATTTTTTTCAATAGTCTACAGAACAAACCATTATTATACAATAACTTGCCTAATTACCCTAACCTGCCTAGTTAACCTAAGTAACCTAGTTAATCCTTTAAATGTCACTTTAAGCTGTATAGAAGTGTCTTAAAAAATATCTAGTAAAATATTATTTACTGTCATGATGGCAAAGATAAAATAAATCAGTTATTAGAGATGAGTTATTAAAACTATTATGTTTAGAAATGTGTTGAAAATTTTTTTCTCTCCGTTAAACAGAAATTGGGGAAAAAAATAAACAGGGGGGCTAATAAATCAGGGGGTTGAATAATTCTGATTGCAACTGTGTAGATATATATATATATATATATATATATATATATATATATATATATATATATATATATATATATATATATATATATATATATATATATATATATATATATATATATATATATATATATATATTTATATTTCTTTTTTTAGTGGTGGGCCTTTATTGGCGTTAACATGCTGCGTTAACGCGAGATTCTTATTGCACGGTAAAAAAATATCGCTGTTAATCTATTCTCAAAGTTGGGTTGGGAGCTGAGTCTATTCTACGCAAGCTATAATGACTTTCACCTTGATATTTTAGCACGGATGTATACCTGACCGGTGAGCCGTCTGACAAAAAAGTGCCCTTCTAAATCAAATCAGCAGGATGCCCGACTTTAACTGCAGTTCGGCAGTTTCACTTTAACTCATGAACATTTCATTCATGTGCCGTGACAAACTGGGGTATTAGATGCAAATAATGAGTAAGGACTGGTGAGAGTGTTATGGAATTTAATAATGCACTCCAAATGGAAAGAAAAAAACTTCCTCATTTCGCGATGTGTTTGTGTGTCTGTGCGGTCCCTTATGCCGAATTCAGACTGCATGATTTTTAAAGTATTCGTGTCACAGATGTTTTCACACTGCATGGCTATCTGGGCTAGCATTCCGTCGGTGCTGTGTTTACACTGCAAGATGTATTGGCGACAGGGTGGTTTACACTGCGTGACTTTAAAATAGGAAGAATCACCGACAACTTTGTCCAAACTACGTTTCACAACCAAAAACGCGTGAGAAGACATGAAAACAACGCAAGGTCATGTAATGTATATCTTGTTATCAACTACATAATTGCTCACCTGCCTTTGAAGGGTGCAATTTCTCTTAAACTTTTTTTTTTTTTTTTTTGACCCGGTTGTGCGTATTGCTCAGATGACACGTCAAACAGACACGGTGCTCCTGCCAAATTTCCAGGAGTTTTTCCCTTAATTTCTTGGGTCCAAATAAACTGAAAATGAGCACTTTTAACTTCTCCCCCTACCTGGCCTGCAGGTACCCAGTAGTGAATGCTGCCCTCTCATTGGCTGTAGGGGATTGTTGATGTTATTTTCAATCAGAACACATTTCAAATGGCATGATTATAATTGCCGACAGCTCCAGATATTTAGCATGCTAAATATCTCACGGGTGTCGGCGACTCATCGTCGATTCTCTCAGATCGCGTCTTTGATAGTTCATACTGTGTGATTGTCACTCGCGTGAATGAGCACCGATTTGCCTGTGATTTCAGGCATTTGTCGATGATATTCTCAAAACCTGTCGCTGAGTCAAAATCAGGGCTAAAATCATGCAGTCTGAACTCGGCATTACTGACAGCCGCCTGTGTGGATCTTGTCAGAAAATATGGCAAAGTCCTACATGACTATAATAGTTTGTCAGTAATGCCACTAATATCTGCACACTCCACGTCTAATTCCATTTCTGTTTAGTTCAGTTCACGCTGTTTACATGATAGACTCTTAATCAGAGTATTGTTTTAAT
The DNA here is from genome assembly GCA_903798195.1 of Danio kyathit. Classification (NCBI taxonomy): domain Eukaryota; kingdom Metazoa; phylum Chordata; class Actinopteri; order Cypriniformes; family Danionidae; genus Danio; species Danio kyathit. The sequence continues at coordinate 39,207,608 of LR812541.1, forward strand.
CATATCAAAATCGTAGTAAAGTATTGTTGCCCATGTAAACATACTCAATGCTTGACACACCGTCAGGGCTCTGTGAACTTGCCTTTGTGAAGCAGCATTTTCTGTATGTAAGTACATCAAAAGCAAGTATGAAATCGATGTTTCAAATCGCTGTTATGTAGGCCTACAGTTCAAAATTCATGTTTAACTGAATGAACAGTTAGTAAACACAAGTACATCTTATTGAACATCATTTATTTTCATCACCAATTATCATAGTAGAACAGTTTCTCAAGCAGTTTGTGATGCATTTTGGAAACAGGAGATGAGCCCCTGGTCTAATGCGTCACCTGGCTTGAGAAACCCGTTCTCAAAGACTTATTATTTGGGTAGCACACATATTCTGAATGCCTTCGGCAGAATTCAAATGAGCCATTTTAACCTAGATTAATCTAGATTAATTTCGAGAATAATCTAGATTAATCTAGATTAAAAAAATTAATCTATGCCCACCTAGAATATATATATATATATATATATATATATATATATATATATATATATATATATATATATATATATATATATATATATATATATATATATATACTTTTTTATTACAGTTTTTAATTATTTTTAAGGTCAGTTTTATTAGCCTTCTTTTTTTTGCTTGGCTACAAAACATACAAGTGGTGTCCAATGACATGCCAAATTAACATAACTTGCCTAATTAGTTAAATTACCTAGTTAAATTGCACTTAAAGCTGAATACTAGTATCTTACAAAATAACTATTAAAATATTACGTACTGTCATCATGGCAAAAACAAAAGAATGGGTGCATGTGTGCACATGCATGTGTGTGTTTGCATGTGTGTGTATATTTTGATTTAAGAATTTTGTAGAAATCTATTTCATTAATTTCAGGTTACATTGAACCCATATAGTACACTACCTGACAAAAGTTTTATCGTCGATCCCAGTTGTTAGAGCAACAATTATTAACTTGACTTCTAGTTGATCATTTGGAAAAGTGCAGAAGGTAGATTTTTTTCAGATGAATCATCTGTTGAACTGCATCCCAATCTTTACAAATACTACAGAAGACCTATTGGAACCCGCATGGACCCAAGATTCTCACAGAAATCAGTCAAGTTTGGTGAAGGAAAAATCATGATTTGTGGATACATTCAGTATGGGGGCGTGCGAGAGATCTGCAGAGTGGATGGCAACATCAACAGCCTGAGACGTTTGTGCTGCTCATTACATTACAAACCACAGGAGAGGGCAAATTCTTCAACAGTTATAGCGCTCCTTTCCATACTTCAGCCTCCACATCAAAGTTCTTGAAAGCAAAGAAGGTCAAGGTGCTCCAGGATTGGCCAGTCACCAGATATGAACATTATTGAGCATGTCTGGGGTAAGATGGAGGAGGCATTGAAGATGAATCCAAAGAATCTTGATGAACTCTGGGAGTCCTGTAAGAACGATTTCTTTGCCATTTCAGATGTCCATTATTTCTGTTAATTGACAAGACTTTTGTCTAAGCAAAGTCAGACCTTACTGTCCTAATTAAATAATTAAAAATCAAGGCATGATGATATTTTATTTTGGTAAAAACAGCATAATCTAGAGGCCTTTGCCTTTCATATAAGCCACTTCTGATACGAAATGATCAACTAGAAGTCAAGTTATTATTAGTTGTTCCTAAAAATTGGATAGGCGACAAGACTAACATAAAAAACTTAAATACGAAACACTATATAATATAAAAACAACTTATGCTACAAAAAGAAAAGATTGAGGATTTTTATCAGACTCAAAGTACCCTAAACTTAAAGCTTGAGTTTGTATTTGTCTGGAGCTCTGCTTCCTTTTCCCCATTTTTTCCTCTTTCTTTTAATTTTTTTCTTATTTTTTTTTAGTATGTCCAAGTCAACCAAAGGTTACAGATAATGATGTTTCCATGCCATCCTTGGCCATCCATCTTATGGTCATAGCTCACCACACCTGAAAAAAAAAAAAGACAAAAGAAATCAATAGAAAGAAGCTGTCAAAGACCCAGTGTCACAGATCCTTTGAGTCTCCCTTCACAAGACTGTGTACTGGAGAGAAAAAAAAGGTGGCTAGAATTCCAATGCACTTGTTTGGAGCGAAAATAAACAGAAGGTGAAAAGGCCACGCTCACCTCGCTTTCTGTTGATTTTGAAAGCGCATTTATTCGTTACCCAATACAACCGAGAGGCCCGAGAGTCACATTAAACAGCTATTAATGCAGTTGTGTAACCGTTAACTCTCGACTCCCATATGTATGATACATCCGTGATGTTGTCTTGCTTTCACACTCTTCACGTCGTTCTCATGCACAAGGTAATGCCACCGTCAGGCTGTTTAATGCATGCATCATGGCACTAATTTGCTCGTCCATAATAAATGAGAGCGATCGCCTTGCTTTCTCTGCGTAGTACAGTATAGCACACTCCAGCTCAATGCATCATGGATAGTCAGGGGAGAGAAAGCAGGCCCCAGAGGTGCTCCCTGGAAAACCGCGGCCCCGGGGCCCCCAACGGCCCCCATACTGGCAGCAGCAGCGTTCGCTTGCCCTACATTGTATGTCCTCTCATTATCCCAGGGCTTATTCATCACTATATGGCAGGGACGCCCAGTGGGACAGGAAGATCACTGCGAAGTGAGGACAGAACGTCCTCTAGTAAAGGACTCATATGTGCAGTGATTTTGCACCTAATAGATGGCCGTACGGTGATAAATGTCAGTTCCCCTCTGTCAAGCTGAGTCGGGATTTGATGTGTGGGATGATCCGTGAAACGTCAAACTTTCCGTCAATGAGTTTAAAAAAGAAGAGACAGTGAGGGAGAGTCGCTGTGCGTGTGTGTGCGCTTTAAAGTATAGGAAGAGGAGCATGAATTAATAAGACTTTTATTTCAGGAAAGCTGACCTCTTTTTAAAAGACATGAATCATTACTTGAAATAGTAATGCGAGCGTATGTGATCTTTAAGAATGAACGCATGCACCTGAATCAGTCAAACTAGCTTGTTAGCCTTTTAAAAAGTAAACGTGAATTGACTTTCACAACCTATATTACTTGTGTGTTATAGGCAGTGTGCGAATTATACATTGACGATCAAGTGGCTTAACTGTAGTGTAATGTTTGTGTAATGCATGCTTCAGTCATTTATTTATTTAATTTTAATTAAATCTAGTCTATAAAACTTATTTAAGTTTTCAGCATTTTGAGGGATATTTAGTGTATTCTGACCTACAGTATTCTCTGATTAGCTGTTTCAGATGTTACTGTCGGTTAAATTATGCCTAGTTCACACTACAGGATTTTAAGCCTGATTTGAGCCCGATTTGGAAGTTAACGAGCTCGGCGTCAGATCGTGCTGTGATCAGGGAAAAATCTGCGGGTGCACGGCGCTCGGCAGTCTTTATGTGTGAACTACTGAACAACCCGTCAAAGAGGCTCGCTGAAGCGTCGCCGACACCTCGCAGACGGAAATCCAATATTTAGCATGCTGAATATTCCAGAGCAGTCGGCCTAATCGACCCCACGTGTGGTCAGATGTAGTGACGAGCTGCAGCCAATGAGAGAGCATGGCTGAGCTGAATGGCTGTGTGTTCAGGAGCTGAACAGAAACGTCTGTGATTGGCCAGAATGGGCATCCATGCACTCGCTTCATTCTGTGTTAACACGGAAACGAGAGTAGGCTATATTAACAGTGGAACTAGAGTTCTGTAACTATTAGAATTACCATAATGGTCATTCTGACCTTTCTCACATCATATTTACATTCAAAACTTCTATTGAGATGTTAAAATTAAGCTTTGAATGTCTGTCATCTTATTTTATGACAGCATTACCCTAAAAATATTATCCTTTTTGATAATACAGCCTATAAATATGTAGTTAAGATACTAGAACATGCAAAGATCTGGGCCTCGCTTTCATTTTCACTTTCAAACAGGAGCTATATCGCGGCACTGAATATGCTGTTTATAAAGATATATCTGAAGTTAATTTATGTTTTTGCTATCAGAAAACTTTGTTTACTTTAGCAGGAAGTTGCGAGGTAAAAAAATACATGCATATATAATGTCACAGCGAAAAGTAGCAGATATGCATGCAGTCGTTTTGACCAATATGGTAATTAAAGGTATTAATGCTCAGTTCTTTACTGTTTTGTAATTGAAAAAAAATAACAATGTTAGAAAGAAATACACAGATATTTAGAAAACGTCAGAGTGTTATAGATATTTTAGTTTTATTACAAAGAGTTATAAAACTACAAAAATTAAAAACTCTCTGTGGATCTTTCCACTTGAACTTTGCAGGTGAGTGATTGATCCACTGATGCATCAGCTGACTGATGATGTTTTTAAATGCTCCCTTGAAAGCTTGAAATGCTGTCAGTGATGTAATCAGCACACAAGCAGCCAATAGTGTTCAGCTTTTTCTGACGACTCCTCCCTCAAAATTTCATTGGCTGGGGTTTGGTAGCTTGACTGAGCTGTTGGCGAACGAGTTGTTGTCAGATCATGTAGTGTGTAACCCCCCTTTTGTGGATCATTTACGTAGTGTCGTGTAGTGTGAACACCACAGTGATTAAAAGACACAAAATCAAGTAATGTAGTGTGAACTGCACAGCGATTTGCCGATGCTTAAAATCCTGTAGTGTGAACTAGGCTTTACAAACTGTGTCTAATTGGATTTTATTTTCAGGCTAAATATAGATACAAACACATATTTTACGAGACAACAAAGTCTTGTGAACACGGTCTATTGGTGCTCTAGATTTGCTGCTTTCAGACGTTTTTTCTCGAATAGACTGATTGACAGGATTGTGCATTAACAATGGTCTAAACCATTATGGGGTGGTCAAATGTACAGTATATGTATATTATCTATTATTTTAATTATTAACAGCATTTAAAATGCAGATCAGAGTGAAATATTTCCTAAAGAACTGACCCCCCATACAGCTTGTTTTGAGCTTCTTTTGGACGGATCAAGCTTTAATTAGGGGGGTCAAAATCCCCCCCCTCCCCCTGTAATTCGCACCCTGGTTATAGGGGTTGCACCGACTTGTTGTCTTTATTGCTCTGCCGTGATGCTATTTGATTGACATTGACTAGTCGCACTGCGCAGATCATGTTGTTTGACCTGAACTATAAAGCACACGGAGGTGGTTTACTAAATGAAACTGCCCTCGGATTATTTAAATACTTTTCTTATGTCAGTGTCAAAGATTCACGTGAACTTTTGAGTGAACTTTAACTCATTAGATGCCAGTTAGGGCGCCTAATGCAAATACCCTAGAGTAGATGATAGCCAATTATGTTTACGCAACCCTGGAAAAATAATATGATTGGCTGTTGTCCTCTGCGAAGTGTAGACACGGACATATTTTGTGAATGAACCGTGAAGCACGCAGAAACCGTGAACCTTGCTGACAACGTATGCATTACTTTTGCACTAAAATGTCTGTTGTTGTTACATTCTTTCTAGAACATGCAGCGATAAATGTGTCAACTGCATTTATTTAGCAGTAAAATTAGCCTGGGTGCTAATGTTGAGTTATTTACAAAATAAAAGTGTTAACAGTGCATTTGTTTTGCTCTAAAATTAGTCATTGTAGTGTTGCATTGTTTTTGCAACATGTAATGAGCTGTCAAACTACTTGTGAATACATTTTTTCCTGCAAATAAATCGCAAATTGTGGCATGTTGCAAAATATTTGCATCTTGTGTTTTACTGATGATGTCACCAGCGACTAGTCGACGTCGACTCAACTTTGATGACATCGTCAAAAAGTCGACTTCCAAACATGTCAAACTCCTAGTGTGTTATGATCATAGACTGTAAAAGATATGGACGTAGTATCCGTGACGTCACCCATAGGTTTATGAAGAACCCAAAAGAAGCTACCAGTAGGCGTGGCCAACCATCACCATTTTGTTCGCATGTCATCGCACCAACCAGGGGATACCAAACAAGGGCAAAGAGGCAGAGCATGACTGGAGCTACAGACACATGCTTGCATTTTGCTTAGACTGGCTTTCCTATGGGAGAAACGCTTAATACTTCATTACCTGCGATTCGTTTTGTGCTCGATGTGCTTGGTTGTACACTATATTTAAATAAAGTGCTTAGACTTTTAAAAATACTGTTGTAATACATTGAGCCACTAAGAATTGATCTTATGACGTTTTACAAAAAGGGGAAAGTGCGGATAACCTCCAAACACTTCAGATATAGTCTGTGTTAGTAAATGCAAGGCTATTGATGAAATCCAGGCAGGTCTACATTGTAAGAAATGGTTCCAAAAGGCAACTGACTGTGTTAAGCCACGTAAAACAACACAAAAAGACGATGAATATGCTGAGTTAAGCGGCTAATCAGCCGGAATCATCTGAGGTGACGTGACGGCGACCAGCGAGACCTAGCTATCACTCGTGGCCACGCCCTTAATTATGCAAACTTAATATAACCTAATATAAAGGAAACAGATGAGTTATAAAAAAATTCACCCCCCTCACAGTTGTCATGAAGGGTAATATTAGCTATATGAACCAAATCGTTCTTTGTACCAGGCTGTAAACACCTTTTTTTTTATGCTGTAAAGTTGGCCATTTTAACTGTGGGCTGAATAGAAATTTGCTCCATATGGTTATGATGAGTCTTGTTAGTTATTGCAGCATATAACACGAACTCAAAGTGAGCAATACACTGTAAAAAATGCTGGGTTCCACACAATTCACAAATATTTACAAATTTAAGTTTAGGCTTGAACTCAAAACAATTAAGTAGTCCTCCCAAAAACCTTAAGAATTATGTTGTTTTGACTAATTTTTAAATGCGTAGTTTGAAAAGGCAGCTAAGTAAATTTTTTTTAATGTATATTTAACATCATTCAGCTTTTATTAGAGGCACAGTTTGCCCAAAAATGTAAATTATGTCATCATTTACTCATCCTTTACTTGTTTCAAACATTTAGGTGATTCTTTCTTTTGTCGAACACAAGAAAAGACATTTTTAAGAGTGTTGGATAACTGTAATCATAGACTTTCTTTCATAGTGTTTGATTTTCCTACTGTGGAAGACAACGCTTGCAGGTTTTCAGCTTTTTTTCAAATGTCTTCTCTTGTGTTCAACAGAAGAAACCCTTAAAGGTTTGGATCCGCTTGAAGGAGAGTAAATAGTGAGCAAATTTATGTATTTTTGGTGAACTATCACTTTAGTTATTTATTTATTAAGTCTGCTAATGTTATAATGTCTTAATTTTGTGCATTGTTAAAAATAAATTGGTCTTGGCCTGTTTGAAAAACGCTGGAGCTTTGCGGTGAGCAGTATTTGTTTTTCCAATGCCTCTCAGAATAAATAATGGGTTATTCTGGAGCAATGACAATATTTAACTGAAACCTGGTTCATTGAAACTCTCATTTTTAAACAAGTGAGCCTAAAAACACAATTTCAGTGTGGACAGAAGGCCAAAATGGGCAGGAAAATTAGTATTTTTAAATGAAAACATGGCCTTTTTTGATAAAACAAGGCTTAGACTGCCTAGTCAAACCATCCTTCTGCAATCTTAAACCAAAAATGGAAATAAGGGCAGTTATAAAAGCTAATAATGTGGGAGAGCATTGTTATTATGTGATTGTATTGTATTGCAATATGGAGCAATTAAGTGTTGATGTTAAATAAAAAGTAATTCACAAATACTTGAAAATGAATTGATTTAATTACAATAACTTGTGGTGGTTACAACTGAATAAGTTACAAAATAACTGTAAAAAAAAAAGGTTAAACATGAAATGATAAAAACATATGATATAAATTGTACCCAGCTTAAATGTAAAATGAAGTTACCAGAGAGTGAGAGAGATAAAGAGTAGGTCCCAAGGATAACCTGATAGCAGAAGAGGAGCAGAGCAGAAAAAGCGCAGAGCAGGAAAGAAGACAGAGCAAAGTTTACCAACTATTTTGTTTCTTTCTTGACCATGTGACCAAAGCCCAAATACTGAACTCTTAAAAAAATGCAAGGTTAAATCTATAAACACATTTTTGGGTTAATTGTGCATGATTAAAACAGCTGGGTTGTCTGGGGTACTGCAAACAGACAGTTGGGCTGCCCATGCTTGGTCAACCCAACTGAAAAGGCAAAGGGGGTTCTCTCACCTTTGAACATCTGAGTTGGGTTATTTTAACCCAACCGCTTTATTCATTTTTCATGGAACTTTCTGGATTCATCACGGCGTCAGACAGTCACGGAGCTCACAAAAAGCAGGAATATAAGGTTAACTAAAATTACCTATATAAAAGTTTACCAATATGTTTAATAAATCGTGCTAAAGGTTTTCCGATTTCACTGTTAAATGTAGTTTTTGATCTGTCAATGTGTGGGTTTTGCCTTTAGTTAATTCAATGAAGTAGCCGCAGAAATTACTAGCGGCTATGAAGGTGAAAAACTGCTCACGGCTTGTCATGTTTTGTTATAATAAGGTCATTAAGTACTAAAACTGTACTTTTAAGGCTATTTTTTTTAGTACGTTTATAACATGCCGAATTCAACGACAAAGCCATAATTTTTTTATTGAGCATTTTCGCGTTTTTTTTCCTCTTTCAGGTTAGCCGCATTCGTTAAATATAAGAGAATAAAACAAATAATAAAAGTGATTAAAAACAGATTAAAATGTGTTAAAACGGGTTTTAAAAGAAAGAAAAAGAAAAGAGACGATTGTGCGATCTGATGTCCTTTTTTTTTAAAGAGGCATGGCACCCAACCCCGCTCCTAAACCCTACCGTCATTGGGAGAAAATTGTACGAATTAGATCGTACGAATTCATATGAAATAGCCACTAAATCAAAAAGTTAGGCATGACAGAATGTAAGTGCTGCAGTCAGTACTTTGCATCTATCATTCCCTACCTATTGTTAACCCCCCCGAATCTAATTAGACTGGGCAAGACTGCTTGATTTGGTCCATATATGCATTCGCTTGCGCGCAAATAAGGCAATTCTCCTCTAAGTTCACTGTAACCTTAGGAGATCAATGATTTAGTTATTGGCAAACTACCTAGATTCCCCTTGGGCTAACCTAGTTCACTGAAATGAAGCTGAGTGATATTTTATTGATATTTTTTCTGAACACACCATCCCACAGGCCTTTGAGTCACCTTATGAATCTCATTTTCCACTTATAAATAAGAAATGAAAATGAATTGAAAACTAGTCGCAGATTCAAATTCAAATTTCAAGAGAATCTGTGGGTCAGACAAGGATATAAATGATTTGAGGCATGTTTATTTAGCTTTTTTTGTTGTTAATTATGCATGCAGTGTTGACAGTACATCTCTAAATCTGCATCCTCTGATTATGGTGCAGTTAGATCATATTTTAAAAGTCATAAAATCATTTGAAATCCTTTTTTTTTTATTCCAGCATGGGAATTAGCTGTATTTCCCTACTCAACTTCGCTGATTATTAAAAGTGATGACTTGCATTAATGTTTGTCCTACCCTATATCTCATAGCCTTTTGCAGGATAAGGATGTATGCAATCCTAAAATGGACTATAAACAGGGAGTTTACACTTTTGTAATAGGAAGTATAAAGTAATATTACTAATATTACTTATTACTAATAATACTAATATATAAAGATTTGAAAAGCATGCACTGTAATGCAAAATGTTTACACATGACTTTTGTTGGCGGCTTGTTCAAACTACTTATTTAAAATGAGTTGAAACATCACAATTCTTAAGGTTTCTTCGGGACAACGTAATTGTTTTATGTTCGATGCATTTAAATGTGTAAAAGCATGAAAAAAATTGTGTTAACTTTAATCGATTTGTGTTGGAACAACATGAAGGAATTTTGCGGAGCCTCGCATTATTTACAGTGAAGATGTATTTTTAGTTTTAAAAATATACATTTAAGTATACATAGTGGCTAAATAATAAAAAAAAAAAACAGACCAATTGAAAATTCAGTTTCTCTTAATGTGCTGGATTTCTTAGGTATGGGTAAAATGTTTTACTTGTTTTATTTTATAAAGTTATTAGATTTTCTTCCAATTGATTTTCTTCTTCATTTCAGATAACAGTTGATTATTCTGAGGTTAAAACATTATGCTAACACTGCAAAAATGCTTCATTGACTTGTTTCTAGTCCAAACATCTAAAAATGATTAAATTACAAAGAATTTTCTAGACAAGCAAAACATATTGTTTAGTTTTCAGAAATAATATGCCAAAATGAAGTATAATAATCAAAATAATCTGCCAATGGGGTAAGAAAAATAAATATTAAACAAGATTATTTTGCTTACCCCAGTGGCAGATTTTTTTGCTTGTTTTAAGAAAAAACTCACTTTATATTGGGATATTATTTCTGAAAACAAGACAATATGTTTTGCTTGTCTGGAAAATGTTCCTTGATATAAGACGTTTTAGACATTTTGCCTAGAAACAACAAAGTAAGATAAACATTTTTTGCAGTGAATCTGGTATAAAACTTGGTAAAAAGTAAAAAAAAAAAAAAAAAAAAAGAAATGACAACTTTATTCAAATGTATTATTTTAATAAATTTAATTAATTCATTGAATGAATATATAATTTATTATTATTTAAATGTATTGTTCAAAAGAAATCTCAGTAGTTTACAAAATATACCTTTTACGTATATACATAACTATGAATCGTTAAGAAATTCAAGAAATACATGTATGTGATTTTGACATTTGAAGTGCAAACTGATTTTGTTCCTCTGAACACGATAAAAGACTTTTATGAACAGCATTTCCTGAGGTTAAAGGTCATGTATGGTGAGGGAGCATCTACTTGGAAAACTGTGAATTTTTACTTTGAACATTTGTGTTTTGTTTTGTTATTTGAAGGTTTGGGTGGAGAAATATGTGGTGGTAAAGATATATTTGGCATCTATGTGACATCACATCTGTTGTTGCTTGTAGTTGTGTTTTTGTAATAGCATTGTTCATTTTAAAAGTGAACAAAGTAAAGTTATTCCATAGTTTTACTGCTTTGTTTTCAGAGTAATAAATCAACCAAATACTGGTGTATTAAAGCTTATGTACAGTTGAAGTCAGAATTATTAGCCCCCCCCCTTTGAATTTTTTTTTCTTTTTAAAATATTTCCTAAATGATGTTTAACAGAGTAAGGACATTTTCACAGTATGTCTGATATTTTTTTTTCTTCTGGAGAAAGTCTTATTTGTTTTATTTTGACTAGAATAAAAGCAGTTTTACATGTTTTGAAACCCATTTTAAGGTCAAAATTATTAGTCCCTTTAAGCTAAATTTTTTTCCAATTGTCTACAGAACAAACCATCATTATACAATAACTTGCCTAATTACTCAAACCTGCCTAGTTAACCTAAGTAACCTAGTTAAGCCTTTAAATGTCACTTTAAGCTGTATGGTATTGTCTTGAAAAACATCTAGTAAAATATTATTTACTGTCATCATGGCAAAGATCAAATAAATCAGTTATTAGAAATGAGTTATTAAAACTATTATGTTTAGAAATGTTGAAAAAAATCTTCTCTTCGTTAAACAGAAATTGGGGAAAAAAAATAAACCGGAGATAATAATTCAGGTGGGCTAATAATTCTGACCTCAACTGTATATATTTCATTCTTCACTTTTGCAGTTTGTGTGACCTTGAATAAAAACGAGAAATAAGATAATGAGTATTGCACAGTAGCTTTAAGACATTATTGATAAAAATCATTTGACAAAAAAAAAAAAAAAATGTAATCGCCACTGCAATTATAGAACAATCCCTTTGTTTTATTTTTACTTTTTTGTTTTTATTTTACTGCATACGTACTTATTATATTTTAGTGCATACGTAAAGTTTTGTGATCATGTTACAGACGTTCTTTTTTTTTTTTTTTTTTTTTTTACCTTATTCCGCAATGCAGAATTAAACTTAAATTTTTTTTTTTTTTTTTTTTTTTTGAGAATGCCTGATCCAGTTGCCTTTTGGAGGTATAACTAGGAATAATAAATGGCTAAAATAGTCAAACTACTAGCTCTACACCCCAGCTGCCGGAAATAAACTGTAAAATTACAGCTTTTTTGACAGTGTGGGTATACATAAAAAGTAGAATAGTCTAATAAGAAAATATCAGTTTGTAACATAAAGGCCCAGTTTCACAAACAGGGCTTAGCTTAAGCCAGGACTAGGCCTTAGATAAATTAGGCTATTTAAGCCACATTTATAAAAATGGCCTTAGAAAAATATATTACTGGCGTGCACCTGTAGACAAAAAATGACACTGTTGTATTTTAAGACATCTCACTGCAAGTTATTTTGAGTCGAGACAGCTCAAACATGCAATATAATCTTGACTAGCCTTAAACCTTGTTTGTGAAACCGGGGGAAAACGACATAACAACCTATTTTTAACCTCCAAAAAGCACTGGAAGTGAGACCGGAAGTCTTGAGCTTGAAAAAAGTTCCAATGAGTCATATGTGGATAATAAAGTCAACATGTGCTTGTTGTAAATCCAGCATAATGTTTCAAAACTATCAAAATGAGCAACGCCATGTTTTAATTGGGTAAATTGTAACATTATGATTGCAGATTTGATTCAATTTTTTTTTTTTTTAAATGTGTTATTGGTTGGTGGTTGTGCAAAGAGTAGGGCTATAACATACTTGTGTACCATGACAGCACTTAATCTTTGGAGGAATACATTTAGTTTTGTCATTTAATACTGTAAATGAAGGTTTTGATTGCATTATATCTATTAGGTTGCCAATTATAATTGTCATAGTATATGATTCAGTTGTTTATATACCACAGAAGGGAATGAGCAAGGATTTGTTTTTCTGGTTGTGAGAACCAAAACAAAAGTCTTATTTTTAACATGCCGATAGTCTGTTATTATTTGATACCAATCAACTATTATTAGCAGCAATCTTATTTTCTCCTGGGATCAGTTTGGCTTTACCAGAAGTGATGACTTTCGATTCAGGAGAGGGAGTGTTATTAACTCCGTAATCTGTGCGATTGATAACGCACGAGTTTGATGCAGGCCAATTTGCAAATCAGCTTTATTGATTTATTAAAAAGAACCACTTTAAAGAACAATTAGCTTGTGAATCTGACAATCGTTTGCTCTGCTGCATCAAATTAGCTGTAGGAATCCATATTCTGCTTTATATGTAAGGTGTATATGGGTGAGAACTAAAGCAAGTTTTGTGGATCTGCTGGTCATGCATCACTGTTTGTTTTAGTTATTCTTGTTTTAGATACCATTGTGCAGTTATTATTGTTTATGATGGTATCACAAATTCTCAGTTATTGTTTTAACAATGCATGAGCAGACATCGAGTGTTGCTGACTTTGTCTGAAAACAAAAACACAATTTGAAAGTCCAAAACTATTTACTGCTTGATTTAAGTTATGAAAGCAAAAAAAAAAAAAAAATGTATGGGTTTTAGTTTTAAAGTATTTTCAAGCGAAGCAATATAACACCAGCAAACGTACATCATTTTCTGAATATCAGTGTCTAAGTGTAATCACAAATGTGAAAATGAGTTTATACAACATCAAATAAGAACCTTATTGAATGAATTATATCTTAGTTTGTTTGTTTTTTCTGTATGGCCAGTAAAACAGTTATAAACAAGCAGAGAAACTGCAGTGTTTTGCATCTTAATGAAT
>LR812541.1:39223802-39276302 GCA_903798195.1 Danio kyathit
GTTTAAGATAAAATGAGTAACAGCAAATTATGAGTTCTTTATGCAAATTTGCAGTGATACAATGTGGTAAAACTGATGCGAGCAAGAACTGAGTCTCCACAAACATCCAGGTAGTACACAATCGATGAAATAAAATCCCATCCTCAGTTTTTTTTTTTTTTTAAAGCAGGTTCACTTGGATATCTATCACAATTCACAAGGAAAGGCCATTGATGTCTTCAGCTTTAAAGATTATTAAAGCTAATTAGGGCTGTGCAATCTAAATGAGTTTGCAGCCACAATTAAGCTAAGCTGTGATTGTCATGTACATCTTTTCAGGGAAGCATGGTTGTGTGATCAGTAGTAATTGTCCTCTGAAGGCGAGAGGGCACTCTTGTGCAGAATCTCCAAACTCCCACGAAAAAGAAAACCAGGAAATCCTCATAGTGTTGCATTATAAACAAACGTTTTAACCGCTTGACGAAAAATCACATGACTAATATCTCACAGAAGAATTGATTTAAGTCACTCAACTCAAGTTAAGCAGTTAATTTGGAACAGATTCGTAGTTCACCGAGAAAGTTGACTCAACTTAAGATTGTAAGGCAATTTGCTGCAGTTATTTTTGAGTTGACTCAACTTAAATCAAGTGAAATGCAGTATTTGTTTTTTTTTTTTTTTTTTTTTTTTACAGTGCAGCTGTCATTATAGCAGAACGATTATCTCAATGACATTGTTTTCCACATAAAACAGAATTAAATGTTCCAATCCAACTTTTTAATTGCACTTGAGTCAAAGTACAAAATACCTTGATTGTAATGTACTCGAGTATTTAAATTTTAAGTTGCACACAATTCATTCACATTGTCCCAACACAAAGCGATTAAGTTAACTTAACAAATTTAAGTAGATTAAACATAAAACAATAAAGTTACCCAAAAACAGTCTCAAGAATTGTTTCAGCTCATTTTAAATTAGTTGTTTGAACAGGCAGCAAAAATCCTTTTTTGAGTGTACCAAACCTTGTCAAACACATATAACCATACTGATAATATATATATATATATATATATATATATATATATATATATATATATATATATATATATATATATATATATATATATATATATATATTGATTTATATATATATATTGATTTATATATTGATTTATAGTCTTTATATATAGATATATAGATATCAAAAAATCTGCTAGGTTTGTTTTAACTGTAACCTTACAGTTGTTGAAGGGAGCAGTTGGAGCCATTTCACACTTCTGCTTTGAAAGAGTTTTTATGCGAATGGCTTTGAGTTTGAGTGGATCATGCTGATGAAGGATGGAGGAAGAGCTTTGACATCTGTGAAATGAACAGCTCGAGCTCTCACTGACAACTTGTTACTCATTAAAGGAAAGGAGGTACAGCTCAAAATCTGCTGAAATTTGGAGGTTGAGGATATTTCACAGTTCAAAGATCTGTTAGGGAATTCTGTGGTTGGGTACAATACCTGCGAATAGCAGTACAAACCCACTGAAATGCATGAAAAGCATTCAGCTTCTTGTTGAATAGCTGATACTAGATGTGCTGCAGTCAAGTGGGGTGGAAAGTAACAGAAGCGTGTGCAAAAATACTTCACTGAAAGGAAAATGGGACCACTTTCAAACTGTCAAACTATTAAAAAAAAAAAACCCTGAAACAATAGGTTGTTTTCAATCACACGTTTCTGGTGATGTGCAAAATTCAGAAGGCAGGAAGTAAAAAACTGAATGGGAGACAGAGGAAAGTCCTTATTTTTGCGATTTATACCATATTTCAAAGGAGATATTAATAGCCACATATGTTGGGCATGATCCTTATATCATGAAGAAGGCAGAGTTTTCTACTGAAGTAATATTTTTGCCTGTCATCGAGGCGGTATACCGTATAAGCTATTATGTTACATGAAAAAAGTACCATAGTAAATACTATAGTACTTGGAAGCATACTATAGACTACATGTGTCAAAGCCAGTTCCTGGAGGGCCGGAGCTCTGCACAGTTTAGTTCCAGCCTTAATTAAACACACCTGATAAAACTAATTGAGTCCTTCAGGCTTGTTTGAAACCTACAGGTAAGTGTGTTGAAGCAGGGTTGGAACTAAACTGTGCAGGGCTGCGGCCCTTGAGGAACTGGCTTTGACACCTGTGCTATAGACAATTACTTGAATTAAAATGTCAAAAGTAATACTACAATAGTAATTATGTTGTTGCTGTGGTATAACACAACTGTAGTAATAAACAAATTATTCAACAAGCTTCAGTTTTCTATGCTATAATCACAACGCACCACAGTTTACGTTTATTACAGTTTATCAGTTTACTATGCTACAGTATTCTGTAGCATTCATTAACAAAGAGTTGTACACATTATACACTTTTCTATGTGGTTAAAAAACATGTTTATCATAAATTACTATAGTTTTTTTCCCCATGCGGAAATCTTCCAGACATCACGAAATAACAGATGAAAGTAAATAAAAGTGTGGACGTGTATCTAGATTATTATTTATTTATTTTTGTTAGGGGAAAAAGTGCTCCACAGTAAGAACTGTCTAGTTTTGTCGCAAGAGCTGCATTTTCTTTTTTGTTCTGTTGATGAACTTAACAGTTATTCACTGCTGCTGCGCTTCTTGATGTTAACATGACTGTTGTTTATTCTGCTGAAACGCCAGTAAAGACTTGGATTATTGAAAACAAGATGGAGATTTCATTACAGCTATTACATGGCAGGGTAGGTGACTTTTATATGTGACATTACCATATTTTTACATATCGCTAGTTCTGTAATTTTTATTGGTGTTGTAAAGCGAATTATCCCGTTTAAAAAAAGTTTGTACACCTGTATGTCTTGAATAAATGTTTATTGCATGCCGCCTTTTCTTCCATTTTTCGCCCAGTTAATTGAACTTTCCTCCCAAAAGTTTTTGCTCCTAAAAGGAAGTCTATAAAAGCTGTTCGGCATTTCTTATTTTGGCCAGTTTAAACTATTATAAACATAAAACAGAAACATTTTGTTGTTCTGATAGTGACACCTATGTAGAAGAATCACTTCCTGCTCTCCATCTGAATTCCGTGCGTCATCAAAGATGTCATGTGAAAACAACCTATGGTATAAGAATTTACTGATATACTTACTAAAAAGCTTTTGCATAACATTTGCTAATCTAAACTTAATGAACCGATATTTAGTTTGCTTACAGTGTATGTGCCATTTTTCTGAGAACAAGAAAACTTTATATTATATTAATTGATGACTGTTACAACACCAAGAGCCATAATTGAGAGGTTTTTGTCATAAATAAATGTATAATCAGGGTTTCACTGATCAAGTCAAATGTAATACTTTTAAGCCCTTTAAAGACTATTATGAATGAACTGTCAGACTTATACATAGCTAAACCGTAAGGATTTTTACTTGTCCCATTAAAAAAAAATATTCTAATTACTTGAATAATACTTAAATGTGTCAAAACCAAGCAGTAACCTCCCGCTCTCCCTCGTGAAGCAAATATGGAAGTAACTGAAACTGTAATTCATCGAAATACCGCTAGTCCTGGCTCTATAAAAGAGCAGATTTCTATTAACCTCACTGTTAAAATGGCCGACTTTACAGCAGAAAAAAAGGTGTTTACAGCCTGGTACAAAGAACGATTTTGGTTCATATAGCTAATCTTATCCTTCATGACAAATCTGAGGGGGTGATTTTTTTTATAACTCATCCATTTTCTTTATATTAAGTTATATTAAATCTGCATAATTAAGGGTGTGGCCACTTGAGTGACAGCTAGGTCTCGCTGGTAGCAGTCACGTCAGCTGATTCCGGCTGATTAGCCGCTGAACTCGGCATTTACATCGTATTTTTGTTTTGTTTTATGTGGCTTTACACAATTAGTTGCTTTTTGGAATTATTTCTTACAATTATCAGATGATATGGCATGCTGTGTGCACTTAATTGTGCTCACAAACCATTCAAGTGGCCTCCATTTCCTTGGTGAGTGAAATTATATACTTGTATACCATATCTATAAATGTATTTGTTTTATGTAGGATCAATTATCATTTATATTTTTCTTTAGACCTGTAATGCACTCCAGAATCTGACAGATTGATTAGCTGTAGGCTCTAGAACAGTCATCTGAAATGTTGTCATACAGTGTTATGTCTGGATTTCATAAATAGCCTTGCATTTACTAACAGAATATATTTGAAGTAATTTGAGTTTTCCTCCTGTAGAAAAACGTCATAAGAACAATGTTTAGTGGCTCAATGTATTACAACAGTGTTTTTAAGACTAAACACTTTATTGATATAGTGTACAACCAAACACATGTGGTCAGAACACAAACGAGTCGCAGGTAATGAAGTATTAAGCGTTTCTCAGAAAGGCAAGCCCATCTAAGCAAAATACTAGCAGGCATCTGTAGCTTCGCTCACTCCTCTTTGCCCTTGTTTGGTATCCCCCGGTCAGTGCGATGATGCACGAACAAAATGGCTATGGTTGGCCATGCCTACTTGTAGCTTATTTTCGTTCTTCAGAAACCTATGGGTGATGTCAAGGAAACTATGTCCATATCTTTTACATTCTATGGTCAAAACATGCAACCATACATACACTTTTTCCATTTTTATTTCAACTTTTCTTTGACGAACTCAAAAATCTATAATAAACTAAATATACAACAGTCTGTCCAGGTCAGTGTCCTCACCACGTATGATCTATAAATACATGAAGAACTTACAAATGTTATTGTGAGGAACCATATTGTTAAATAGAGTTATAAATAGAGTTTTGTTAAGTTTTATTCAGATGTGCTGGTGACTGTGGGTATTGGACTGATTGGGTAGCTTTACACGCTGAAAAATTAAGAACCATTTAAAATGATTTAAGACCTGCAAGTCAATATTTCAATACATTTTGTTTTTGAAATTTAAGACATTTTAAGACCTTGCGGATACCCTGATAATATACTTACAATTTTGAAACATTTTGTAATTATTGGTTTACAGTATCCTAAATAATTGAAGTTAGGGCTTAAATTTATGCATATTAAAATGCTCAACATAAATGTATACATCCCATTTTGAAAATAAATACTTCTATCCATTTTTCAGTGAATATGGGTAATTTATTTTGGTGCATTTGAACAAAACGGATTTATTAAACAAATATATTTATTAAAATTATATTTTAGTCACCGAACATTTTTAGAAATGGAAAGATTATACATTTTAAATTCATACAAAATATCGGGGGCGAAATAACAAAATTAGATTTTTCTCTCTTCAATTTTGCTCTTTTTAAATAAATTTTTGGACTGTTATCATAAGTTAATCCATTGTCTTGTTCTTTTGGGAGTATGTTGTTGTATTTTGCACTGTCTGTATTTTGCACTGTCGTTGTATTTGCACTGTCTGGAGCCAGCACCTAAGCTTTTCACTCATCATAGCACACGTGCTGCTGATGATGTGACAATAAAAGTGATTTGATTTAATTATTTTGTTAGATTAGCTCCAGATTTGGCTTCAGTGCTGACTAATCTAATGTATATGTACAAATATAATATTGTAAAGCTTCCTATAGAAGATATCAATTTAAATGAGATATGTGTGAGGGGCGTACTCATAAATTCTGAGCACATAAAAAGCACAAATAAAATTAATAAGATAATCATAAATATTGGAGTAAATGAAGACTCCTGTGAGGTAAAAAGATCCTAGATGGAGGCCAATCCCCTAAATTAAAAAGTTTATTTCTGATCCTGATGTAAAGTGTACATGGAAAAATTCTAAATTATTCACTCCAAAAAATGGCAAGTGATAAGCTTGGAAGAGCAAAAATAGTTAGGCTTAGGATATTTTCTAGTCTTGTCAATATTCAGAATGGCTAATGGTGAAAATCAAGAGAAACTAATCCAATTATAACGTCTATATATCTGCAACTAATTACTAAATAATAATAATAAGTTAAAGCTGCTTACATTTCTTTACAGTGTATATTTTAAGGCCTAGTTGCTATCGGTAACTGTATACAGTAATGTTTTATTTTGATTGCATAGATTTATACATAAATTGCAGATATTTGAAAATGAAGGTGACTCAATCAGCTGAAAGGCACGCTAAATATTTAATAAGCCTGTAAATATTCTAATACAACTTCAGCTAATCTAGCATCTCAGAGGCCGTGCTGCATGTCTGAGAAATCCGGACCACTTTTGCAGACAGACTTTGCGTAGTTTGAACTTCCCAATTACACATATCCTCAGGCAGTTCACTTGGGCAGTTTTGGTCAAACTTTCTGAAGGGGGAAGTAGAAAAAAAAATCCTATGCACTGTAAGTTTTGCAGATCATTAGGAATGAAAAGTGCAATTACTGCATCCAGTTGGAGACGTCTCTGGAGTTTCCAATGCCAGCGCATGTGTCAGGCTTTCACAGGCTAATGGTAACTATGCAGTACGTATCGCTTAATAAGAGCATTATCTGTAGTTTGGTAATAAGATCAGTCACGGTGGCCTAGCTCTTACTTTTTACACTGACTTTGTTGTTAAACTAAAGCAGGAAGGGACTGGACATATGGAGCTTAAGCAGTTTTCCCAACAGGCAAATAGTCAATCAAAACCAATTTAACCCTTTTGTGGTGTTTATATGTATGTAGCTCAGCCAGTGTTCATGGATCTGGTGGACGTGCTCCATTTTGGGGGGCTTTATTCAGTAAAATCAAAAAATTTATGTTAAATTAATCAACAGATGTTTACTTTATCTCAATTGCAAGCAGTATAAACAGCATTTTATGGTAAATATTTTCCATTATCTTTTGTTAGATCACAAATATCAATTAAGTGCTACTTGTTTGTTGACGTCAGCCTGATTGAACACATTGACTTTTTATGTTAACCTGTACAACTCATGAGAGGTAGAGTTTTACTTTTTGTACTTGTAAATGTAGCCTATTGTGTATGCTGTCTATCTTGGGTCCACACTGAAGGAAGACAGAGTTAAGGTACGCAGGACTTACAATTTTCACACTTACTATTGTAAGTTTAACCCCAGGTGTAGTAGAACTGAACATCTTGTATGTTATAAAAATGTGTGTGGGGGTTGTACAGTGTGTTGTCATTGAAAATGTGTTTGTCATTGAAAATGAACAAAGGCCAATAAGATTGAACAAAATAATGACTTGTATCAGTTTTATTTTGATGAAAAAGGAAAACTGGTCCCACAGACACGAACACTTTACAATTTTACAGATTACCAAGTTGACCAGTTGAACATTTTATATGAGATATTTACTTTGTTTACCAAACAAGAGGTTCTAATTGGATCTGCATTATAAACCTTTAATAAAAGTTACAAAGTTATTTTTTTATTTAGTGTGTTACATTTTTAGCAGCTATACTTTCAAAAATTATTCTGTACACATTTGCGGATTTTGTTCTGTGCAAAACTAGCAAAAATGTCTGCAGATTCTGTCTCTGCCTGCTTTTGAAGTATGCGGACCCAAAAAGGTTGCAATTTAGCTGGTTAAAAAAACAAGACAAAAATAAAGCTTGTGTAAGGTGGATCTAAATGTAATCACAGAAGCCATAATAGATTAATTTCATTTCTTGCCACATTGTTTCAATTTGAGGGGCTTTTGTGCATTTTTTGACACCCCTTGTCATTTGAAAACTATTGAACAACACCCATTCTTGTCTTAGGACAATTTTTGAAAATACTTTTTGATCCACTTCAAATTTTGTCTATGTGTGTGTGTGTGTGTGTATTATGTATACAGTGGGGGAAATATGTATTCAACAGGTCATCATTTTCTCAGTAAACATATTGCTAAGGCTGATGTTGACTTAAAATTTTCGCCAGATGTTGGTAACAACCAAATAAACCTATATATGAAAAGAAAACAAATCTAATTAGTTTACAAATTAAGTTGTGTAGTAAAATGAGATGACATAGAAAAAAGTATTGAACACATGAAAAACGGGAGGAGTAGAAAGGCAGTGAAAGCCCAGACAGCAGCTAAAATCTCTCAGTAGTTATTCAGCAACTCTGTGCCTTTAGTCATTGTAAATTAATATTCGCTAACATCTACATTAGCAGGACGATGAAGGATGATGAAGATGAAACCAGGGTGGACATTTCAGCAAGGCAAAGATCCAAAAACACAGCCAAAGCAACTCTGAAATGCTTTCAGATAACGAAAATCAAGCTGCAAAATGGCCCATCCAATCACCTGACTTAAATCCAATAGAAAACACAAAATAAAGATCAGATTTGATAGACGAGACCCACAGAACCATCAAGATTTTTACACACTGTTGAAGTCTGAGCAATGCATGTGACTTCATTCTCCACATGAGAGGCGTCTTTAAGCTGCCATCGCCAAAAAAAGGCCTTTTATGTAATGTATTAAATACATTTCAGTAGTTCAGTACTTTCTCCTTATATCATTCCATTCTTTCATTCATTCATTCATTCATTTTCTTGTCGGCTTTGTCCCTTGCGGGGTCGCCACAGCGGAATGAACTGCCAACTTATCCAGCACGATTTTACGCAGCGGATGCCCTTCCAGCCGCAACCCATCTCTGGGAACTTCCACACACTCATACTCACACTCATACTCACACTCACACTCATACACTATGGACAATTTAGCTTACCCAATTCACCTGTACTGCATGTATTTGGACTGTGGGGGAAACCGGAGCACCCGGAGGAAACCCACGCAAACGCAGGGAGAACATGCAAACTCCACACAGAAACGCCAACTGACCCAGCCCAGCCGAGGTTCGAACCTGCGACCCAGCGACGTTCTTGCTGTGAGGCAACAGCACTACCCACTGCGCCACTGCGTTGCTCATTCCATTCTTATTAAACATAAATATTTTTGAGATTTTTGCCAAAATCTGGTTTAATTATGTCAACAGCTCCTTTGGAAAATTGTTCACAGGAAAAAGCATGACGTGTTCAATACTTATTTCCCCCCACTGTATATACAGTGATGTGTACATTACTTATACATGTTAGTGATTAAGGGACAATGCACCTGTGTTTCTATGGTTACCTGATCATAATCCCACACCTTTTCACTTGTGATTTCCACATGATTATGAGCTGTTGGATGTGACATAGCCTTGGCAGAAAAGAGGAGGGTTTTTCACACCACTGCTTGTGATCTCTCTACACCTTTCACATGAGTCACAAAGATTAACTGCAAACTTTTCTTTCTGATGCCCGCAAGTTTGACGCTCTGTGGGGACGGGGATCTAATAACGAATCTGTCATGGGTTTGGGGAATTTTGAGGAACTTGGAGCCAGTGTTTGATATGCTTTGCAGGATGTGAAAGTCAGAGGCTGCTTGATAACCTATTTCTCAAAGGAAGTCCACCCTCATCGGTGCCCCTCTTACCCGCACATCTCACTTCTGCAATGATGGGTTCAAAAACCTCTTTTGATTTCATCTTTCATGCCAGTCTCTTTTATTTTACTCGCCGGCACCTTAAATCTTAGCGTAACACTTCAGCATCTTGATAAGCCCCGCTGGGTATGAGGTCCTGCCTTGTTTTATGAATCTCATGTAATGATAATGCACTTTTTTCCTTTATTTTTTTTCTTCTTCCATGTACTCATTTGTCTAATAGAAAATGTGTGATATCAAGTTTTACATTTTACACCTCTTAAGCTAAAGTTAGATTCTCTTTCAGATAGCACAAAGGTTAAAAACACAGTGTTGCAATTGCATTTTGACTCTTCACACACTGTTAAAATGATTTATTATTAAAATGATTGGAGTATTTTTACAGGCAATGGCATGTTTTCCCACTTCAAAATGACTTCTACTACTTTGTAATTATTTGTCAATTTTCAACATTATTGACAATGTAAGATTCCATTCTATCAGCCTAACGAAGGAATCCGATGAATGGTCGAAGGCATGTAAGCCTTGTTAGCGCTTCTGAAAGAATTTAGTTATTTGTTAGAATTTATCTATACTTATATTTACTCCCAAAAAATGCTCTGTTCGCATGATTTGATTAATATCATCATATCCAAATACTTTATAAATAATATTTCAAAACTCCTCCGTTGTTTGTTTTTAGAAAATATATATTTATCAGATAGGCCTTTGTAAAATGAAAGTTAAACATGGCTTGAAACGGATTAATTTATTTGAATTGTATATACCTACATTGTTATAGCTTTTGTTTGTTTTACATTGATTTTGTTATTTCAGATATTTGTAATTCTTTAAATGATTTCAATATAGCTTAGGCTATTTTATCTAGATATGACACTATTGTGTTGAGCCTTCGAAAGTGGACACGTAATTTGTAAAGTTTTGTGTCTTTCTGTTGTATTCATATTTTGTATTATCTCCAAAATAAATAAAGAATGAAAGAAAGAAAGAAAGAAACCGCTCGCGGCATCAACAGAGCTGTGAATCGAGCGTTCTTTCACCTGGTCTCTCACACACACAAATGCGCATGTTTCATTCACAAACACACCATTTAAACTTGACAAAAACTCTTGACAACTGAAAGTTACTGGCAGCTGTGTCTTTAATATGGTGTAAAGATTATGCATTATTGAAACATCAAGGACGCAGATTAGATTGGATTAAACTACTTTATTATTTTGTGCAACACCCTTACATTTTAAAATGGAAACATAAGGGTGATCATAAGCTAAAAAAATACCCCTAGCTTATAAGGTGTTTTATGGAATAGCCTATCTTAAAACTGACCAGCTATATGTTTTTCTTTCCCTTTTCATTAATTTTTTTGTCGCATGTACTCTTGTGCTATCAGAAAACTAGTGTAATGATCTTTCATCTTTACCAAACTTGGGCAAACTCCGCCTCTCCTTTTACTCCACCCTGAAAAGCCCCAACTGGCTCTCTTTGGCCATAAGGTATTCGGCGTGCCGGAAAAAATCTAGCCGATTTGACCCGTGACAGTGGAAACGTGACTGGCCCTGGCTTGCCCTGGCCCTGCTGCAGATTTGTCTGATGCACATCCATGATTCCAATCTCCCGTTCCACCACATCCCAAAGGTGCTCTACTGGATTGAGATCTGGTGACTGTGGAGGTCATTTGAGTACATTGAACTCATTGTCATGTTCAGGAAACCAGTCTAAAATGATTTGTGCTTTATGACATGGTGTGTTATCCTGCTGGAAGTACCCATCAGAAGATGGGTACACTGTGGTCATAAAGGGATGAACATGGTCGGCAACAATACTCAGGTAGGCTGTGGCATTGACACGATGCTCAATTGGTAATAATGGGCCCGAAGTGTGCCAAGAAACACACTTCCCCACACCATTACACCACCACCACCAGCCTGAATCGTTGATACAAGGCAGGATAGATCCATGCTATGATGTTGTTGAAGCCAAATTATGATCCTACCATCCGAATTTCGCATCAGACCAGGGAATGTTATTCCAATCTTCTGTTGTCCAATTTCGCTGAGCCTGTGCGAATTGTAGCCTCAGTTTCTTGTTCTTAGCTGACAGGAGTGGCACCTGGTTTGGTCTTCTGCTACTGTAGCCCATCTGCATCAAGGTTGGACGTGTTGTGTATACACAGATTCTTCTGGCTCACTCACTTTAGGCGTGATAGTGAAAACGCGGCTGTTGAGAAACAGCTGATGCTGCAATGTACTTTGAGAAAAATTGAAAGCATTTTTTATACACCTTTTGTAGGAGACATTGAAATCCAAATTAAGAACCTATAAAACAGTCAAACATGGGCACTTTAATAAATCTGTCATCGACTCCATGAATTGATAATGCATGCAAATGATTGAAAGTCCAATCATTGCAACGTCTTCTACAATATATCCTGCATCTCTGAAAAATTAATGCATTCTTAGACATAAATCTATAAGTCTGTAAAGTTTTTCCCGTAACCTCGCTCTCACCCAAACACTGAGAATATATAGACTGGCTGTCGTCTTTGAGGAACAGCTTGTGATTGACAACCCACCTTATTACCAAACACTGCCTGCAGGAAGTGTCAGTCTTTAAGCTATACTCCCTGTTAGCAGGCAGGTCTCTGGGAGCACTAACAAAAACAATTCTTGAAGGATGGCTTTCTGTGACTGTAGCATGCTCTGAATAATTGAGCACTTTATAAGGAAATATAATGTGGCAATTAAAGAACTCGTCTGCATTCCTCGAGTCTTTAGCATGGGGTTGTTGGGTAATGCTTTCCTTTTGCTTTTAGTCTCGAACTGTGGTGAAAGATTGGTATGTCTGATTCCTCTGAACTGAGTCATGAATATAATAAGTCACGGCTTCATATCTGTGTTTGGACTGGAATACTGGTGTACTGCTTAGTATACTGCCTGCTTTGAAATATGCCAGTTAGATGTCCAAACTACACTATCTACACTTTTTTTTTACCATAGCTCAGTAATGTAATTTTTCCAGTAACATGGTGCTACTTTTTTCAATCTTGCATGACGAAATGTTATATAATTTTATTTTAAATATCTTTATAAAAGTGTTTACTCATTGTTAACAGCTGATCAGTATGAATAGTTGTGCATTAAAATGTCTTCTATATATATTTTGGTTAATCAGTTATAATCAGTTGTGTTGCATTTTTTCGGGAACCGTTTGCATGAACAAATTTAGACTGTTTATTTTAGTGAATTGGTTTGTTTAGAACATCCACATAAAACAAGTTGTACACTTTGTGAGAGCCATACTTTGATTTAATATAATTTACTAATAGTGCTCATATACATTCACAGTTTACATACACTCACCGGCTACTTTTTTAGGTACTTGTACCGTGTTGGACCCTCTTTTGCCTTCAGAACTGCCTTAATCCTTTGTGGCATAGATTCTACAAGGTACTGAAAATATTCCTCAGAGATTTTGGTCCATATTGACATGATTTGTCGGCTGCGCATCCATGATGTGAATTTTCTGTTCCACCAATTTCCAAAGGTGCTCTATTGGATTGAGATCTGGTGACTGTGGAGGGCGTTTAAGTACAGTGAACTCAATGTCTTGTTCAAGATACCAGTCTGAGATGATTCGTGCTTTATGACATGGTGCGTTATCCTGGTGGAAGTAGCCATATGGGTACACTGTGGTCATAAAGGGATGGACATGGTCAGCAACAATACTCAGGTAGGCTGTGGAGTTGACACAATGCTCAATTGGTACTAATGGGCCCAACGTGTGCCAAGAAAATAACCCTCACACCATTACACCACCACCACCGGCCTGAACCGTTGATGCAAGGCTGGATGGATCCATGCTTTCATGTTGTTGATGGCAAATTCTGACCCTACCATCCAAATGTCACAGCAGAAATCGACACTTATTAGACCAGGCAATGTTTTTCCAATCTTCTATTGCGAACTGTAGCCTTAGTGTCCTGTTCTTAGCTGACAGGAGTGGCACCCGGTGTGATCTTCTGCTGCTGTAGCCCATCTGCCTCAAAGTTTGACGTGTTGTGCGTTCAGGGATGCTCTTCTGCATACCTCGGTTATTACTGTTGCCTTTCTATCAGCTCGAATCAATCTGGCCATTTTCCTCTGACCTCATAAACAAAGCCTTTGCACCCACAGAACTGCCACTAACTTTATATTTTCTCTTTTTCGGATCATTCTCTATAAACCCTAGAGATGGTTGTGTGTGAAAATCCCAGTAGATCAGCAGTTTCTGAAATACTCAGACCAGCCCGTCTGGCATCAATAACCATGCCACATTCAAAGTCTCTTAAATCACCTTTATTCTCCATTTTGATGCTCGGTTTGAACTGCAAGAGATCGTCTTGACCATGTCTACATGCCTAAATGCAGGGCTTAATTTGTGCCAAAACACTCCGGATCCAGATCCGGCACCTCTGAAATCTGATCCGGCACCTCATTTTACCGATCCCCCTCCTCAACTGCTCTCCTCCTCTGTCCGCTGTTCACTTTCACTTTATTCCGCAACTCCCCAACCCTCTTCACTTTAGTCTGCGAGACACCCCCGCCCTGCTCACTTTCGTCCGCGACACCCCTCCGCCATCTACCGCACAATCCAACACCACCCCACCCCCCTCTCCACTTTTGTGCACAACACCTCTCCATCCTCGGGTAACATGCCAGATCCATTATCCTGATCTGTTCCGATACCTCGCATATAACAAATTATGGACTGCCTAAATGCATTGATTTACTGCCATGTGAGTGTATATTGATGTTACCCCTACTCCTTTGTGATGGTTTGCTCTGCCATTATTAGACTGTTTTAAGTTATATTATGAGATACAAAAGTGAAAGAAAGATGGAGCAACACAGTTTTTTGACCGGTGTCCTGACATTTTATCCTACCCATCAGATTATGCTACCAGCACAGTATTTGAGTGGTTCTGAGGTTGGGGTTATGGATTAGGTAGGTTAAGGCGATATTACAGCTTCATATCACACTACTCCACATTAAAATTCACACTGGTAGCAAAATCTGATGGGTAGCATATGACATCATCAAAATGTGCTACCTACTTTTTGAATGGAAGGTAGGACAATCTGACAAAGGACAAATTGACAGGACACGGGAGTTTATTGTTATACTGCAATAAACAACTTTAAGTGGAACAAAACCTGAGTCAATTTATTTCTCGACTGATTTTCTGAAAATTCTCATACTGCATACTGTTTGTGAACTGTGAAATGTCTTATAGAAAATGAATCACAATTAAATGATTATCTAGAATAAATCTTTACCATCTGATTCATTTTAGTGAACGGCAGTGGCGAGCCCCGCTCAAACTGAAGACTGGCTCACCCAAACAAAAATGCTTTTATTATGGAAAATCTTAAATATAAAGCATGTAATTAATGTAGGAAGAATTATGATTAAAATTTAAAATGGAAGATTAACAGCGTCCTTCATTCATCGTTTATCAATAAACTTTAAATTCCTCCTCCACTACATGAAAATGGCATTGTCCTAACTTAACATTGTCTTGCACATTGCTCTTACGAGTGCTTTTTTCCCTGTTAATTTGGCTCAATTTGATTGAAGCAGCTGCTCTGAAAACGAAACTGTCCAGCTGACTATTCTTATTTACTGGTCAAGAAAGGATATTATAAGTAATAAAATGAGTAGTGTGAGAGGTATGATAATAGGCTATTATAATCGCGTTGTAAAATAAAAACCCTTTTGGCCAGTTTTCATTGTCACCTAATGTTTTGGCAACCGTGTGTAATTTACACGTTAACGTGCAAGAAATATATTGCAAAATATATAAATATAAAAAAATATTAGCAAGACATGTTGATTATTTGAAGTTATTAAACATATAAAATATGTATAAACAAGCTTAATTGAATATATTGCCTGCTTCAGATAATTTCTTAACGTGGGGAAGAAAATGTGCATCTGTATATAAGGCGGCACTCATGTATCATTACAAAGGGCAAACAAAACTGACATTTTCCCTACAATCCTTGCACAACCTACAATTTTATCTGTTATCTCTCTCTCTCTTGGTAGTACCCAATATAAACGCGAGATTTTTAGAAACCAAATCTAAATTTAGTACGAACGGTTGGCTAGAAAATTATTCTAAGCGGGCAATGAGTGAACAAAGACTGAATATACAGCGGGAGCGGTTGGGTGCGAAATAAAACATTGCAGGAGCGGGACTATAAAAACAGTCCCGTGCAGACCTCTACACTGAGGTCCACCCTATATCTTCAAGGTTCACCCAATTAAAAATTTTTGGCCTCGCCCCTGGAGAACAGATTTGTGATATTGATTCATGTAAACCCTGAGAACTGTTAAGGAACTCCACATGAGACAAGACCACGAGAATGCCCAGGCACTAAAACAATAAACTCTCTAATCTGAGAAGATCATCAGCTATTAAACCAGTTTTTCCAACTGTCTCGATCATGCATCCTCTGCCCTCTACTTTACCTTCTCCACCAGAGCAGTTCCACACAGAATGTCTAAGTTTTTAATATGGTGTATTTTGTGGCTCTATATTCATGTTTGGTGTCATTTTAAATTTCTCTGTGTGATTGATAAAGTGGTCTTAACTTCAATAATTTAATTTGGGTTTTGACTTTGATAAGATCTTTGCCAGATGCTCCACTCCAAGGAAAATGGTCTTCACATCAACTCATGACCAGGCAAGTGTCTTGGTGAAGCTTTTATTGTCTTGAATTCATGGTGATTTGAGTATTTAAGGGAAAGGTGCAGAAGTGTCTGGAGGATTCTGTAGCCAGGATACCCTGTTGCCTCTGAGCTCTGCATCAAGGCTTATATGCTGCAATGCACTTCTACACAGTCAGGTATTAATCTCTAACTCTTAAATGAGTCTTTGGGTAATTGATGTTGTACAATCTGAATTGGCTTATTTTGTTTAATTATGTGAATTGGGATGGAAAGTCTTTGTCTGACAAATAAATGTCAAAATCTTGTTTAATATCTCCTGAAATCATTTAAATCTAGTAGATTGTTTAGGCTCATGTTTCCACAGCCTACGACCAGGATTAGTCATACATTCAGGCTCAATGAATGGAGCATAAGCATTAAGCATTACAGCATTAGATACCTGTGGATTTCTGACAATTGCTGACTTGGTATGATATAATCTAGTGGCTAAATCAAACATTCTTTATGTATGAGTAAGCATGGGGCGGCCTAATATTACTTAAAGGAAATTAGTTTACAGTTATATCCTCTATCTAAGAACCAGAACTGGTGAGGATGTGTCTGTGTAATTGGCCAGCATACTGACTCTGGATAGCGACTTCGGGTAACCGATGAACCATTAACTGAAAATAAGGATTTATTAGGTTAATCAATCTAAATGAAACCAAATCACAACCTATAAGGCGATCAGCTTGAATTGGATGAATCTAAATTAAAATTAGGCGATGCAGTGGCGCAGTAGGTAGTGCTGTCGCCTCGATGGGTCGCAGGTTCGAACCTCGGCTGGGCTGGGTTAGTTGGCGTTTCTGTGTGGAGTTTGCATGTTCTCCCTGCATTCGCGTGGGTTTCCTTCGGGTGCTCCGGTTTCCCCCACAGTCCAAAGACATGCGGTACAGGTGAATTGGGTAGGCTAAATTGTCCATAGTGTATGTGTGTGAATGAGTGTGTGGATGTTCCCAGAGATGGGTTGCGGCTGGAAGGGCATCCGCTACGTAAAATCGTGCTGGATAAGTTGGCGGTTCATTCCGCTGTGGCGACCCCAGATTAATAAAGGGACTAAGCCGACAAGAAAATGAATGAAAATAAATTATTATAAATTGAATTATTATAAATTGGAGTAAGATTAAAGCTCAGTATATCTCACAATATTATCTTACAGTTAAAAAGAAACAAATAATTTATTTTAGCTCGTTTAAGGTGATTTAAGCTATAACAATTTACCTATAGCACTTGTTGGATTGTTGGGGAAACCGGAGCACCCAGAGGAAACTGAGGAAACACGGGGAGATCTTGCAAACTCCACACAGAAATGCCAATTGGCTTAGCCGGGATTCAAACCAGCGACCTTTTTGCTGTGACAGTGCTAACCAATGAGCAAAATGTAATTAATGTACAGTTATTTTTTGTCATTCAGATAGTTGTTAAGAAATCCAAATCAGTGATCTTAGTAGAAATTAAAAATCAAGTCTAGCACGCATACAACTTTAGTTTTTAAAAGAAATAAAACCGAGAAAATAAAATAGCACTCCACACTCAGGTACCGAATCTCAAATGCTCAACTCAAGTTTTACACCTTTCGATCTTGTTTGAAGCTGCCCGTTTTAAGGCTTTAAGCAGACCGGCGAACTTGAATATATGTGTGCGCATGTTTAAGCCAGAGATGGACAGAAAATAAAAGAGAACTAGACAGACAAAGAAAGTGAGAGGGGGGATGGAGGAGCCACTAGTGAATGTGCAATAGTAACCAGTGCAACGTGATCCAAATCACAGCTTCGCAGCAGTCGACTCCCTCTTTCTCTTCTCGTTTTTTGTGGTTATTTGGCTGTCCACAGGAGTCATCGGAGCAGAGAAATTGCCTGTTATCTGGGGGGTCGATTTCTCATGCGCCCTTAAATTGCTTTGTATTGACACTCTGTCATCGTGTGGATCTTGCCTTTAGCCCCAACAGTCTCCCCTCAGGTGTGTGTTGCACCCCTCCGTAAGACTCTGGGTATGGGTGTGTGTGTGAGTGATCGAGTAACTAATGCATGTCTAATGGGCTTTAACATGATTGTGTATCGTTTATAGGGGCGCTTAGCCTGGCGTGAGGAGGTGTATCCATGGGCCTGTTATAGGTTGGCAGGCCATTCTGAAATCCATATTGACTCATTCATACGCTTTGTTCTGCTTTTTATTTATTTATTTATTTATTTATTTTTTTACATAGGCTTCATATTATTTTTATTATTAAAAGCTCAGTTTTAAAGGGGTCCTATTATGCTTTTTTACAAAGTCTTGATTTAGTTTTGGGGGTGTCCTAGAACATGCTCTCAATCTTGGCAGTTCGAAAAATGCATTGTTTTTCATATAAATTACATTATTACAATACCTTTCTCCCCAGCCTGGCACAAAACGACTTGATGAGTTCCAGGATTTAGGAATGCTCGCCTTCTGAAAAATGAAATGTCCTAGTGGATTGTGATTAGTGAATATCTCAGGCCCCATTTAAACTTATATTACACTAATATGTTTTAGAATAAAAACAATCCATGTCCACACTGGCTTTTCACCTAGCATTTCTGAAAAGATCTCCATCCACACTACACCGCTGAAAATTAACATCACGTGACCATACACACACTCTGGCATGCACTAAAAGCTGCTTCAGCGTATTCTCGCATCTGAGCTCCAGGCAGTCAGAGAGCTCTGAGCACACCAGCCTGGCAGGGAGCAGTCGGTCAGTCCATCCCAAATCTGCCGCTGGATCTTATCTCTCTGTAGTTGTTAAACCATTGTACAATTCATCTTGTGTAGTAGAAACATATCTAACGAGTCTGTCTTTTGAATCTATTAGCCTACTTGTTCTCAGGTGTTTTGGCTGAGCGCAAAGGTAAGTTAATATACCTATTAATTGATGGAACCACTGATTCCGCATGTTTGAGCGATTGCTTGCCTTTGTTCCCTATATTGTACAAACGTATTGTGCTTTATTCTTTTATACTTATTGACTATTAAAATTATAGCTTACTGATTATTATATTCAGCAAAAGAGACAGCTATTTCATATTTCACCATGCATTTCCTCTGATAATCCTTATTGTGTGCATAGACTGACATTAAGCACATATTGCCAAAACCACACAGTGAGCCAAATATTTCATATTTTTCAATGAAAATGCAGAGAGGTAGTTATTAGGCTCTGTTTTGTTATACATTTACATACAGTCAAGATGACGGGCATATAAAACACACTGTAAAACCCAACAGTCAGCTTTATGAAATTAAATGAGCGTAGTTAACTCAAAATTGACTGAAAGTTAATTCTACTCATTTGAAACGAGTACTGAACTCCGTGTTGAAGGTAATGAGTTAATTAAATACTTCATTACTTCAACTTAAATTGAGTAAGTTCACAGTACTCATATGGATTAGTTTTTTTTTTAACTCAAATGGTTTGTAGCAATTGGTTTCCTCAAACAGTTTAAGTTGCCTTAACCTTTTGGGTTTTACAGTGTATGGACAAGATGTTTTAACATTTTTGGTGTTTGTTATGAATGAAGAGACAGTGCTGTGTCATGTTTTCATTTTATTGTTAAGATAGTGAAACGTAGCCAGGGGGAATGACGTTATAAAAGTACACTACCGTTACATTTGAAGATTTACCCGACGTGTCCTCACATCCTCTGGAGTTCGTTATAAACTTGCGAAGTCTGAACTTACAGGGAAAAGATGCAAGTCTGAACTTTGTGTACTTGCTATTAAAAAAGCCCCAATCAGAATGTGAATGTCGGCAGCTACGCCTCTGTTTTCAGATGTCTCCATTTTCCCACATCCACACTGATACCGAGCAGCAGCGTTTTAAAATTAAAACGGCCACTTCAGCGTTTTCAAAATGCTCCCTTTTCGGCGCTCGAAAACTCCGGGGTAGTGTGGACAGAAGGCGTAACCATAGCAAAACGTATGCATTTAAAAACTAAAATGTATTCATGTAAGTGGGGCTTTAGACAGAGTTTCAGTACTCCCTATCCAAATCAAGAAGTTCTGTTTGCAGAGGCTGATGCTGAGCAAGAGAATAATAATAATAATAATAATAATAATAATAATAATAATAATAATAATAATAATAATTCCTTACATTTATATAGCGCTTTTCTGGGCACTCAAAGCGCTTTACACATAGGGGGGAATCTCCTCATCCGCCTCCAGTGTGCAGCATCCACCTGGATGACGCGACGGCAGCCATTTTGCGCCAGACCGCACACCACACACCAGCTGATTGGTGGAGAGGAGACCCTACTCTTCTTCGAAAGACATCCTGGGATTTTTAATAACCACAGAGAGTCAGGACCTTGGTCTCATCCGAAAGACTGCGCTCACTGAGCAGTATAGAGTCCCCGTCACTATACTGGGGCATTAGGACCCGCACAGACCGTAGGTTGGGCGCCCCCTGCTGGCCTCACTAACACCACTTCCGGCAGCAACCTAGCTTTCCCATGTGGTCTCCTATCCAGGCACTGACCGGGGGCAGCCCTGCTTGGCTTCAGTGGGCGACCAAGTGAGAGTTGCAGAGAGCTAGCTGCCGGCGCATTACTTATTAGTGCTTTTAATTAAATGATGTCTGTTTTGGGTTGCAGACATTTGATTACACATATGTACTTGTGAAAAAAAAAACATAAAATACACACTATACACTGTCTAAAAGTCAAAAAGTGATAAAAGGAGCCCTTTAATCATTAAATTTCTCAATCATATTTTTTTCTGAACGTTTTGCTGGTCTAAGACTGTATTTTTATCAGATATTTTAATATTTAATATTGTTATTTTAGGGGTGTCATGGTGACGCAGTGGGTAGCACAATTGCCTCACAGCAAGAAGGTCGCTGGTTCTAGCCCCAGCTGGGTCAGTTGGCATTTCTGTGTGGAGTTTGCATGTTCTCCCCGTGTTTGCGTGGGTTTCCTCCGGGTGCTCCAGTTTCCCCCACAGTCCAAAGACATGCAGTATAGGTGAATTGAATAAGCTAAATTGGCCGTAGTGTATGTGTGAAAGAATGTGTATGGGTGTTTTCCAGTGTCGGGTTGTGGCTGGAAGGGCTTCTGCTGCTTGATAAAAACATATGCTGGATAAGTTGGCGGTTCCTTCCGCTGTGGCGACCTCTGATTAATAAAGGGACTAAGCCGAAAAGAAAATTAATAAGTGAATATTATTATTTTGCAAGAACGCATTCAGATAACCAAAATTGACTAAATAGATTTTTTAAAATTCTGTTTTTAATAAATGCTTCTAAAAAAACTAAATGCTGGTGCATTTTTCCCTGACGCTTGTGTAAATCTTTTTTATTCATTGTACTGCAGTGACATTGGCATGTTTGGTTTGTTAATCAGCTTGTATTGTGCTAAGAGACACACCAGCTACATTGCAAAGTGACAAACCTTATGATGATGTAAACCGTCTCAAGGACAGAGATACATATTTGCGCTTGCACTTTCTGTTTTAAAGTCGTTGTTTGATCGTGATTGCTGGTGAAAGATCTGGGATGAGTTGCGCTCCGAAGCTTAATATATTTAGCATGAGGAGTGTGTTCAATCCCCTAACATCCAAAGTGTTACGTAATAGTGACGGTAGCCTTATCAAGCTCTCCTAATTAAAATGTAATTATCTTATTTTGGCAATTGATTTGCGAAGAAACTAGACTATCAAAGACAACTACTGAAGTGTATGTTAAAACTGCTCAGGGCTCCACAGCTTTAGCTGATTCTTTTAGAGCCTTAAAAACTCCACACAGCAGTTTATTACTTTTCTAAAGTCTTTCATGTAAATGTCTCTCAATGTTTTTGGTTCGGGGCATTTTAGCATCTGCCATACATTATACTAAGAGGCTCACTTCACAGATTTCTTTGAGGGGAGCACTCTTGGATTAATTAATAGGCGTCCGCATCACATTTCAGGGCCAACAGTGCAGTTTCTGATTATTATGACTATTAAACATTTATATAAAAAAAAGCTTGCAACCATTTAAATAGTTCATGTACAAAAAAAGTTAGATTTTTTTGGAAGATTGCACGACTGTTGCACAACAACTCTTGCAGCTAGTTTGCACTTTTGCAAATGTTGCTTTGTGCTGTGCACTGCTGTCCAGGCTGTAAAACCAACTTGAAGAATAGGCGCCATAAAGAGGGATGGAGTCCCAGGTGGATGTTGCAGTTCTCCCAGTGGGAGAGTCTGGAGAAAACTAAGGATGGCTGGAGCCAATTGGAGCGAATTGATCTTTCTTGCGTGGGCTCCACGCCAGCCTCCTGTGTTTTCTTTCTCCCTCTCACATTAGCATACCAAATAAGCTGCCGTTTCTCTTAGTATGCCAGCTTTCATTTGTCACCCCTGGTATAATACAACACCCGTGTCCCTTAGCACACAGCATGAGGTTCCCCTGCTGAGCCAACCGACTCCGTGTGTGCGAGAGAGAACCAGAAGATATCCATTGGGTATGACACACAAAGGGTGTTTCTCTGCAGGTAGAGGAGGAGATCTTAATAAGTGCCTGCATGTGAGAATATGAGCGTGTTTGCATATGGAGGGTGTATTTGAGTTAGCAGGTGTATCCACTGGAATGAAATTAACAATAAGATGTCTATGTACGCTGTATATTTGTCCTGAATGACAATTAAATGAAATGTAAAGGCGAAGGGTTTTAAAATGGTATACTTTATATATGTAATGGAAGCCGGCTTTTTGAAGCCATGTAAATAATCCACCCTCTGTTGGCCTCAAGAGCAAATGTCACAAGCAATTTACACTTAAGTCTGGCAAAGGAATCTAGTATACTTGTTGTCAGCATACTTGTTGCCAGCAGCTAGGTCTCTGCAACTCTCAAATGGTCGCCCACTATATATATATATATATATATATATATATATATATATATATATATATATATATATATATATATATATATATATATATATATATTTATATGTATATGTATATATATGTATATGTATATATATGTATATGTATATATATGTATATATATATATATATATGTGTGTGTATATATAAATATATATATATATGTGTGTATATATATATATATATATAATATATATATATATATATATATATATATATATATATATATATATATATATATATATATATACATATATATATATATATATATATATATATATATACATATATATATATATATATATATATATATATATACATATATATATATATATACATATACATATATATTTATATGTATATGTATATATATGTATATGTATATATATGTATATATATATATATATATGTGTGTGTATATATAAATATATATATATATGTGTGTATATATATATATAAATATATATATATATATATATATATATATATATATATATATATATATATATATATATATATATATATATATATATATATACATATATATATATATATATATATATATATATATATATACATATATATATATATATATATATATATATATATATATACATATATATATATATATACATATATATATATATATATACATATATATATATATACATATATATATATACATATATATATATATACATATACATATATATTTAAATATATATATATACATATATATATATATATATATATATGACTGTATATCAATTAAGTGTTTAGTCTTTTAAAAACACTGTTGTAATAGACTGAGCCACTAAACATTGTTCTTATGACGTTTTTTCTATAGGAGGAAAACGCAAATTACTTCCAAATACTTCAAATGTTGTCTGTTAGTAAATGCAAGGCTATTTATGAAATCCTGACAAAACTGTATGACAACATTTCAGATGACTGTTCTAGAACCTACAACTAATCAATCTGTCAGATTCTGGAGTGCATTCAAGTTTTAAAGAAAATGATAAATGATAAATAGTTTTAAATAGAACAGATACATTTTTAGATATGGTATATAAGTATACAATTTCACTCACCTGGAGGCCACGTGAATGGTTTGTGAACACAGTTAAGTGCACACAGCATGCCATATTATCTGATAATTGTAGGAAATAATTCCAAAAGCAATTGACTATGTAAAGCCACATAAAACAAAAATACAATGTATATGCTGAGTTCAGCGGCTTATCAGCCGGAATCAGTTGACGTGACTGCTACCAGCGAGACCTAGCTGTCACTCAAGTGGCCACAGCCTTAATTATGCAGACTTAATATAACTTAATAAAAATGAAACGGATGAGTTATAAAAAAAATAATAATCACCCGCTCACAGTTGTCATGAAGGGTAATATTAGCTATACACCAAATTCGTTTGTAGGGTGTAACAAGGCTGTAAACAACTTTTTTTCTGCTGTAAAGTTTGCCATTTTAACATTGAAGTCAATAGAAATGTGCTCTATTATGGAGCCAGGACTGATTAATTGCATTTTCAGTTACTTCGTATTTGCTTTACGAGGGAGAGCGGGATGTTGCCACTTGGCAAAAACACAAATGGAGGTTTTTGCTCAACACCCCTGCTGAAAAAAACAGCATATGCTGGTAAGGTATGTTTTGATACTGGTATGCTGGTCTTGCTGGTTTCAATGCTGGTTTTGCTGGTCTTGATGCTGGTCTTTTAATGCTGGTCCTGCTGGTCTCAATGCTGGTTTTGCTGGTCTTACTGGTTTTTAATGCTGGTCCTGCTGGTCTTATTGCTGGTCCTGCTGGTCTCAATGCTGATCAGGACCAGAATTCAGGCCAGCAAGACCAGCATTGAGACCAGCACTGAAACCAGCAAAACCAGCATCGAGACAAGCAATAACAGCATTGAAACCAGCAATACCAGCACTGAAACCAGCAAGACCAGCATCAAAATATACCTTACCAGCATATGCTTTTTTTTTCAGCAGGGACACGAGTACAGAAGGACAATAGAATAAGTGGAAAAGAAAGTAAACAATAAAAAAATATAATAATATATACGAGTGGTAGAGTGAAAAAAAGCTTGACTTGAACCTGATGTTCTCATTAAAATCACCAGTTAATAAGTTAAAGCACTAAGAACGTCTTCCAGGTATTTTATAACTCTTGTTTTCACACCTGTCTTCCATATGACTTAATGCTTTTTATGCGTATGCATTTGCAAGACCTTATAATGTGAAAGCCACTCAGAATGTCCAAATAAAAGCATCAGCCCACCACAATAATTCTCCCCGTCTGCTAGCGTGAACTGCTAATTCACATTAAAGCACAAAGCAGTGCTGTGGGCGACTGAATAGAGAAAAAAAAAAAAGAAATGGTGTGATTTGAAATGGAAATGAAAGAAGCTTGCTGGAAAAGAAACGGACGAGTACGAGGGAGGCCAGCCTTGGCTCAGACACAACTCTATTTGTAAAGGTCAACATCTTTAGTAGGAGGAAAACTTCCCTGCGGCTCTCTCATCCCAAGAGCCAGGGAAATATTTAAAGAAATACAAACGGTTCTTATTGTTTGCGTGGAGTGTCGTGTTTAACTATTCCCGACTGGTTTTCAGAGCTGATTCTTCTGAGTCACTGCTCCCCCCCACCACCACCTCCCGAAAACAGTCTTGGCTGCTGCGCTCAAAAGGCTGTGCTGTGTAGCGCTAAAGCTAGGTGTTAAACGGCTAGGCTGCTGCTACAGCTGTCCTGCTCATCTCCGTTTGGTCTGTCGGGCTTCGCAAGCTGCTGACAGTCTAATAGGAGATCAGACTGAGGTGTTACAGCTGGTGTTATGGTGGAAGTCTTAAAGTTGTTTGCGGTTTTGCTTGACGGTGCCTCCTGAGACTCAAAACGGCTATCCTTTTCTTGTCAAAAAATTCATAGACAAAGACTGTAAGCAGACATATAAAAGGACACTGTAGAGATTGTCCCAGGAAAACATGTTATGAGGGCAAGAAGTAAGATGCTAAATAAGATGACATGGCAGCTTTGAGTCCCTTCATGCAGCAGATGTGCATTTTTCCCTGCTGAAAACCCAGCTTAAGTGGTCACAGGCATATGTTGTGTTTTGGATGCTGGTTCTCAGCATGGGATGCCATTGTGCTGGTGTTCTTAACTAACTTTTTCTTAAAGTAGATTGAGCAGCAGGCTGCCATTTCTCAGCTAGGCCAACGCTATCTCACGGCAATTCGTAACTTTTTCATTAGTGGCTAATTCGTATGAATTCGTACGATCTAATTCGTACAAATTAGTACGATTTGCCCATCACCCAATGACGGTTGGGGTTAGGGGTGGGGTTAGGTGCCACGCCTCCTTTTTAAAATCGTACATTTTCGTACGACTGAACTCGTACGAATTCGTACGAATTAGCCACTAAACTGACAAAACGTAAAATACTTACGTTTCCTCGTGAGATCAGGCTGTCTAGGCTCACATAAGCCAGACCTAAATGGCATAAGGTCTGAACTGCGTTCAAGCTTATTCTCACCAGGAATCTCACACTTAGATAGAAACACCAAAAGACCATCTGACTGCCTTGTAAAGAGATCAACTAGAGTTTGCTTTTCTTATGTGGGTTTATTCAAAATTTCTTTGAGTTATTTCAGTTCCAGATGAGTGTACAGTGGTCCCTCGCTCTAACGCGGTTCACCTTTCATGGCCTCACAGATTTACAGATTATTTTTTTTTTGTGCAATTTTTATTTATTTATTTTTAACAACAGTGCATTGTGTTCTGCTTCCTGATTGGCTGTAGACCATTGTCAATCAATCTACTCTGTGTCTCCTGTACATTACAGAATGCGTTCAGCTTGCCAAATTAACATAAATCTTCGATTGCTAGCAGTGTGAGTTTCAACAAGGATGCAAAAAGGGTTGTAACTGTCCTCAGCAAGACCATCGCACATCACCATGCATTTTAGAATTGTAAACATATGTTTATATCAGTGTATGCACACCGGTGCCGCGAGTCGGTGGCTATCAGCGGTGCCCAGCTATGACTCGGGTTCATATTTCTGCTGAACCGCAGATCGCCATCTGAATAGTTTAGTATTAAATAACATGCAAATGTGTGCTACTTTTAACTGCTGGTAATACGGTGGCTGGGAAGTGCAAAACAACCTTACAAAGTGTGAAGCTCGAGACAAATTTACATTTGGGAACACATTTTTACCCATCACAAGACACAATTACATAGGAAAAACGGTTTTAGCTAGGACGAAACAAATTTACATTTTAGAAAAAAAATTAACAAGACGCAAAACACTTTTACCAGTCCCCAAACAAATTTACAATGACAGATTCTTTACGGAAAGGGAATGTACCACATACCGGAAGTGACGCGTTGAACGGCGTTGTTGTTGTAGGTGGTGAGCGCAGTAAATTCGTGTTGTGGAGTACATGGCTTAAATAAAGTTTATGGTGACCGAACATGGACTGCGGTCGAGGGATGTTTTGTGGCAAACACATGAGCAGCTTAATGCAGTTTTGTTTTACGTGTGGTCGGTGTTTGGCGTTTCTAAAGGACGCGAACCAGACAGAAACACCAGACATACTGCATTAATGTGTTCAATAATTTAATGAGGGCCTTTCGTACGCGGTAATCGTGGACATGATGTCAAGTCTACACAGTGTAAACATCTACTTGAGGACTCTTAAAAGTAAACTGAACAAAGCCGGTGTTACGATCTAACTGGTGTTTGTGTTAACTGGTGACCCTTTTCAGATATAAACTATTCATGTTTGCAGATTGTCAGATTCGCCACTTTTTCACAGCAACAAAACATTCCCATACCAAATAAATATTCTTATTACTTGGTGTCAGTGTCATTGTAAACATTATTGATTTTAATATTTGTGTGGCAGAACAGTATATAAGGATAGAGTCTGCTTTAACTTTGTGGATCAGTGACTGCAGGAAGAAAGAACATTACGCTGAAAGCCAACATTATCTGCACAAAAGCTAAAAAGCTATATGAAGCTTTTGCTGACAGCAATGAATGTTTGCGCCTGACAACAGGTTTGGATCTTTGGTGTCATACTGGACTTTTTTTTTCTTCGAAACTTTGAGAGTGTTTAAACAAAAGAGGACCGTGTGAGAATGTTAATGCCTGTCTGAAAAGTGTATAAAGTGTGTAGTGAGGGGTTTTACAGCCTTAAAACATCTATAATAATTGTAAAAAAAAAAGTTGACTATTCCACGTATTTTGCCTAT
This sequence comes from Danio kyathit, assembly GCA_903798195.1. Taxonomy (NCBI): domain Eukaryota; kingdom Metazoa; phylum Chordata; class Actinopteri; order Cypriniformes; family Danionidae; genus Danio; species Danio kyathit. The sequence goes on from LR812541.1 coordinate 39,252,128, forward strand.
TGCGTGTTATTTTTGGAACATAACTCTGCGAATAACCAGGGACCACTGTACACTTTTTATAGAAAACTGTTGTTTTACAAACTTGTTTATTTAATTTTTTTGTTTTAAATACAGTACTTTAAAAATATATATATTATCATAATTGAAAAATAGCATTTTCTATTCGAGTATGTTTTAAAATGAATTTTATCTCTGAATATTCACGATCATAACTCTAGTTTTCAGTTTCTTATTATCGTCCAGAAATAATTATAATGTGCAGATTAAGTCCTCAAGAAATATTTCTTGTTATTGTCTGTGTTGAAAACAATTGTATTGCTTCATATTTTTCAGGAATTACTATTAAAAATACTATTTATTTGTTCTATTTTTTTTCATAAAACTTACTTAGTATTCTTTTTTATAGATTTATTCAGCCTGATCTCACGAGGAAACGTAAGTATTTTACGTTTTGTCAGTTTAGTGGCTTTCGTTCGGAGTTTATCCGTACGAAAATGTACGATTTTTAAAAGGAGGTGTGGCACCTAACCCCACCCCTAATCCCAACCGTCATTGGGTGATGAGCAAATCGTACTAATTTGTACGAATTAAATCGTACAAATTAATACGAATTAGCCACTAAATCAAAAAGTTACGAATTGCCGTGAGATTTCGTTGGATTTATTACTACTTCAATAAATTAAACTAGGTGACATGGACACTTAAATGATATCCACACTACCTATTTTATTTTATTAGTTTCATTAAAATCATTGTAGTTGTCATTTCTGTGTGAAGTTTGCCTGTCCAACCCGTGTTCGTGTGGGTTTCCTCCGGGTGCTCCGGGTCCCCAACAGTTCAAAGACATGCGCTATAGGTCAAGTGAAAGAAACTGAATTGGCTGAATGTGTGTGAATGAGTGCGTATGGGTGTTTGCCAGTACTGGGTTGCGGCTTGGAAGGGCGTTCACTCCGCAAAACATATTCTGGAATAGTTGGTGGTTCATTCCGCTGTGGCGATCCTCTGAAATAGACTAAGTTGAAGGAAAATGAATGAATGAATGAACTGTTAAACATGTTAACTGAAGAGGTATAGTCAGCTAGACTTCCATTTTGTGTGCTGATGCATCAGATGGTCAGCAAATGGACTGTCGGCAGCCACAGTCTTACCTGACTAGATTTACAAGCTTAGATTAACTAGAAAACAGAAGCTGGTCCAACAGCTAAACCATCATAAAATCAGACATGTCATCAATTTGCACACTCCTCAAAACTGTTGGAACCTCACCAGAAAAGCTAGTTTGGCGCAAAACAGTTTTGTTTGCAACCACTTGGCACTCTCGACTGATAATGAGATTTTCTCCCTCCCGAGAACACATTTAAAACTGAAGGTTCTTAGACTTGGGAATCATTAAAACAGCTTTTTGCGTATGCGCATACACTCGTCGCTGCATAAAGTTTCGACAGCACCTCTTGAGGACTGGAAGTCGTCGCCCGCTCAAGGATCTTCAGCTCCCTGCAGAGCTCCAGAGACGAGCTGAGCTGGACTTATCAGCTGCCGCGCAGAGCATCACGCGCCGGGAGAAACTTCCTCCTGCATTAATGAAGCCAGTCAGACGGGATCTGGAGGGACCAAAAGACTCTCAGGCGCTAAGGGGACACGGGTGGTTTGGCATTTTAAGAGTCAGAGGAAGATCTGCGCTGTTGCACGCAGGTTGTTCCTACAAGGTGCTGACAGCAGGTGCAATGCGTGGTCCGCTTATTTGAATTTCCCAGTAAAAATAAATTAAAAATTAAATCATTTAAAAAAAAAAAAAGCCTAGCTGCAGAAGGAAATGACTAGATTAGATTAGATTCAACTTTATTGTCATCACACATGTACAAGTACAAGGAAACGAAATGCAGTTTAGCTCTAACCAGGAGTGCAATAGCAGCAAGTGCAGGATACAGGTATAAGTTATAAAGTGCAGTTATAGAAAAACTATGGTGATATTTACAAATGTATATACTATGAACATTATATACTGTACAGGTTGTATTAGCTATGAACAGAGATTTACAATAGATGGATATATGTACAGGTTGCTATTAATAATCAGAAGTGTGCAGATAGATAAACATAATTACAAATGTATATGTACAGTGGGTGTGTACATAATTACAAATGTACATGTGCAGTGGGTATGTACAGTTCAAATAAATGAATCAGTGCAATGAATATGTGACATTTTTAAATGTGCAAATGTTAAATAGTGCAGTGATTATGAGGAGTCTGAGTTAGGAGGAGAGTGTGTGTGTGGGGGGGGGGGGTGCATTATGGGGGGCAAAGAGTCAGCGTGGGCAGAGTTCAAAAGGGAGACCGCTCTGGGGAAAAAGCTGTTCCTTAGTCTACTGGTTTTTGTCCGGGGGAGCCTGAAGCGCCTGCCAGAAGGCAGGAGAGAAAACAGTCTGTGAGCAGGGTGAGAGGAATCCTTAAGAATACTGTGTGCTCGGCGCAGACAGTGTTTCCTCTGGATGTCCTCTATTGCTGGCAGTGTGGTCCCTGTGATGCGTTGGGCAGTTTTCACTACCCGCTGCAGTGCCTTACGTCCCCCTATGAGGGACAATGATATTACAGTTTTGCATTTCATTTTTTTATACTATTTAAACATTCAGTTTAGTTTTAGGTCGTTTCATTAATATTTTTGGTTTAGTTTGTTATTTTGTGAACACATTTCAGGGCGTCACAGTGGCACAGTGGGTAGCACGATCGCCTCACAGCAAGAAGGTCACTGGTTTGAGCCCTGCCTGGGTCAGTTGGCATTTCTGTGTGGAGTTTGCATGTTCTCCCCGTGTTGGTGTGGGTTTCTTCTGGGTGCTTCGATTTCGCCCACAGTCCAAACACATGCGCTACAGACAGGCAACCAATAAAAACCCACATTTATTCCTTCCCATGCATTTATCCTTTAGTGTGACTTTATTCATCTATACTTCATTGTGAAACTAATAGACTTGTTCATGTACTGCGTATAATTGAAATTGTCAAACGCGAAACCAAAAGATATTTTCTTTATACTTTTTAGTTTATTTCAGTTAGTAATAGTTTGGATTAATTATGAAAATCCTTGTTTTTAAATCATTGACATGAATACAAAAAATAAAAGTGATGAGGCACAAACCGGATCTTATTTAATTTTTATTTCATTTGTTTATTTGGCAGGGACAGCGTACATTTAAATAGCATCGCTGCAAATACACTAGAATTAGCCAAATGGCTACTTTTCATCTGCGGTCTCTGGACAGATGTTAAAATTGTCTTCCTAAAAACAATACAAAAATAATACAATAAACCAAACATAACAAAGACGAACATAGTGTAAATGATTTAATGATGCTTAATTTAAAATGTATTTATTATTTATTTAATTTATTACTTATTTTATTTATTTATTTAAAATATATTTAAATATGGCGTCATGGTGGCGCAGTGATAGCACAATTGCCTCACAGCACGAATGTCGCTGGTTCAAGTCCCATTTGGGTCAGTTGGCATTTCTATGTGGAGTTTGCATGTTTGCATATTCTCCCCTTGTTCGCGTGGGTTCCCTCCGGGTGCTCCTATTATGACAAGTCGTTTTGACTTTTATTCATTCTCAGGATATGTATTCTTGATATCAACAGTTTAATTGTTGATATTAACAATAAGCATTCCTGATATCAACAATTCAGTTCCTGATATCAAAAAGGTAATTGTTGATATCAATATTACATTACAACAACTAGTAACAACGTTAATTCTTGATATCAGCAATGATGTCATCATTCGCAGAAATACAATACGAATTCTTGATATCAAGAAATCGTATCCTGTTATGCAATAAAAGACAAAATGGCTATTCTGGCAAGCCAGTTTTACTTTTATTGCTTAACAGGATATGCATTCTTGATATCAAGAATTCAATTGTTGATATCAACAACTTAATTGTTAATATCCTAATGCTAATGTTGATATCCGGAATTGCATTTCCACTATATTACTGTTAATCCTTGATATCAACAATTCAGTCCAAAGACATGTGCTATAGGTGAATTGAATAAGCTAAATTGGCTGTAGTGTATGTGTGTGAATGCAAGAGTGTATGGGTGTTTCCCAGTGTTTGGTTGCAGCTGGAAGGGCATTCACTGCGTAAAACATATGCTGGATAAGTTCATTCCGCTGTGGCGACCCCAGATTAATAAAGGCACTAAGCCGAAAAGAAAATGAATGAATGAATATTTAAATATAAGGATTTAAATAAATCCTAATAAATATAATGTATATGAACAAAAGAAACTAAAACTTCAACATTAAGTAAAGGAAATCAAACATAGAGAAGTTGTCGAAACATATTTGATTTAAAAAAACATATTTATATGAGGTCCAATACCCTCTTTTTTTGCACCCTGGTGGTGCCAGGCCTGTTTAAAACCCAGCAAAAGGGGCTGCGACAGATTTAAAAAGAGCAAATACTTGTCGAACGGTGGAAAAAGTTAAAACCCAAGCGCTCTCTTAACTTCTTTAGCCTTTTGTTGTAGCTTAGCAACTTCAAAGCAGCTGCGAGCTGTGAAAATCAGCCGTTAAAATTTGCGTTTACTCGGAGCTCCTCAGAGCAATCCACCTTTCTGTGGTAATTATTTGCAGCGTGATGAACTTGAGGGGTTGTTTTTTGCAGCCTGTTATATGCAGTGATCAAAGCGAGAGGAAGAAAAGTGACTTTTCACACAGCTCAATGTGCCAGAAGCCTATACAAGCATCTGCTTATGTGGGGATCTGGTGCTGGAGATGCAGCTTGGAGTAAACATGATTGCGGGGCTCCAGCATGACTTACCCAGAGCTGTCTGACAACACAGGTGCAGTTTAGGACTTGTTAGCTCATATATCTGTGTCTTGTAAGAGAAAGAGATGCTAGTTATATAATCAGAGCGACTCAGACGTGTGACCGTTTTGAATTGAGAGAGGATTCGTCTTGTCTAATTGCTTAAATGGTTTAGTAATAATGAGTCACTTTTACAATTGGAAGTGGTCTGGTCTGTAATGCACATGCTCAGTGGCGTGTCTTGCAACCGTCAGTGCAGTTTTGCCAACTGTTTTCAATGGAAAGTAGATAAGCTTTTAGATTCTGCTCAACAACTGACAAAATGACATCATATGCATCCTATTTGTCATCACAATGTCTTATTTGTATTGGGTTTGGGAAAAAGGTATTTGTAAATGTGCTATAGAGAACGTACAGTTGAAGCCCTCCTGTGATTTTTATTATTTATTTTCTTTTTCCAAAAAAATTGAATAACTCATTTAAAGTGCTATTTAAAGGCTTAATCAGGTTATGTTAATTAGACAAGTTTAATTAGGCAAGTAATTGGATAACAGTGGTTTGTTCTGTAGAAAATGGGAAAAAAGAGGTTAATAGCTTTTTAAAATATAAAAACTGCTTTATTCAAGCTAAACTAAATCGTATAGAAGAACAACAAAATGTTATAGTAATACACTAATACATTTTAATTTCAATGCATCACTCTGAATATTTGAAATGTGGTGTAAAGTAACAAACTACAAAAACTCAATTTACTGTAATTGAGTAGTATTTCTCAGATATTTCCTAAGTAAATGTGTACCCTTGAATACGTTTTAGTGCAGTGTTGGTACTTGTACTCCAGTTATTCAACCTGCAGTCACTACTTCTTTTTTTTTTTTTTTTGTCTAAGGGGATTACAAAAATCAGTCCTGTGATTCCTGTTCAATCAAATCGCACATAGAAGGTAAATCGCATCATAATGAACTACCTCAAGACATGGGTGATTTATACTTGCAGCAAACTGTTTTGAAGCGTTAAAAGTGTCCAAGAAGATGTCCAAAATCCTTACACGCATTGACCCAGAGACTGTTTAGATGCATGTTACTGATGAGAAGATGACGGATGTTTAGTGTATGATGCCCGAAATGGCCTTAAACACCCAGCAGGCACAAGACGTCAACATGACTTCAGATTGATTTTGTACCCCAACAATGTGGGGACGTTGCATTTTGTTTGGGAATGAAAATCGTGTTGACATCAGAACGCAACATCAGGCTGACATTAATGTCCAATGTCCAACCTAAAATCAACCAAATATCAACGTCTAATGATATTACAGCTTGACGTTGATACCAATATGACGTCTATCAGACGTTGGATTTTGGTTGCCATACCTGATGAATAAATGTCAGTATTTGACATCAATATGACGTTGGTTTAAGATGTTGGCTCAACTTTAGATTTTGGTCACTTTCTAAAACAACCTAAAATCAATCAAGTATCAACATAATTTGACGTAGTAGTTTCTGTAGTAGTAGATGTCGTTGGTATAGTGGTACCAGAAGTAGTAAAGGTGTTGGTGTAGTAGTAGTAGTCGGTGTAGTAGTATCAGAAATAGTAGATGTTGTAATAGCAGTGATTGCTGTAGTAGTATCAGTAGTAGTAGTAGACATTGTTGTAGTATCAGTTGTAGTAATGTTGTAGTAGTATCAGTAGTAGACGTTGTTGTAGTAGACATTGTAGTAGTAGTAGTAGTGGTTGTGGCTGTAGTAGCAGCTGCAGTAGTAGTTGTAATATTAGTAACTTTCTGTAGTAGTAGTTGGTGTAGTACTTGTGATTCATTATTATTGTTGTCAGTTATTACTGTTGTGCTTTTTACTGTAATTATTACTATCATACATTACTAGCATTGTTGTCACTCTTTACCACTGACTGGTCTCTTTCTACTTGTTTATTTATGTCTGTGATTGACTGTTATTGTCCCTTATGTATGTACTCCGACCTGTCCACCATGTTACCTTTACATACACACACACACGCACACACACAGACGCACGCGCACACACACACGCACACACACACCTGCCAGTACTTGACTGTATTATTGTTGTTGTTGTTTTTTTTTTATGTTTCATTTTCTTTGTATTTGTATGATCCCAATTTGTCTACTGTTTTGCATATTCTGAAAAAAAAATAAAAAATTAATAAAATAAAATAATTTGGCATCATTATTGAACATCAAAATAATGTTGTCCTTAGACTTTGAATTTTGGTCACCTGAACCTAAATCTAACCTAATATTAACGTCTTATGACGTGTGCTGGCTGGGCATTAAATAAATGCACTACAGAATGTTACGTTTACACACATCCACAAATTACATGTAAACGCATCAGGTTTTTACAGCTTAATACTGGCTACTTACTATTCTCGAGTACTTTTAAAAGGGCTACTTTTTACTCATAATTTGAGTAATATTTACAACAGATACTTTTACTTGTACTACATTTTTAGGCAAGTAATAGTACTTAAACTTTAAGTATGACTTTTCAGTACTCTTTTCACCACTGAAGGAGGGCTAACAATTTTGCCGTTAACTATATATGTATGTCAGTTTAATTACATTTATTGTTGTGAGCATACAGTAAAACAGTGTAGGTACAGTGCAGCATGTACCATGGATTATCAATTCATTTTGTAATATGCATTGTAATGCATTTTAAATATATTTGTTTATTTTTGAAACATTATGATGAAAAATACAGGGAGTGCAGAATTATTAGGCAAGTTGTATTTTTGAGGATTAATTTTATTATTGAACAATAACCATGTTCTCAATGAACCCAAAAAAAACTCATTAATATCAAAGCTGAATATTTTTGGAAGTAGTTTTTAGTTTGTTTTTAGTTTTAGCTATTTTAGGAGGATATCTGTGTGTGCAGGTGACTATTACTGTGCAGAAATATTAGGCAACTTAACAAAAAACAAATATATACCCATTTCAACTATTTATTTTCACCAGTGAAACCAATATAACATCTCAACATTCACAAATATACATTTCTGACATTCAAAAACAAAAACAAATCAGTGACCAATATAGCCACCTTTCTTTGCAAGGACACTCAAAAGCCTGCCATTTATGGATTCTGTCAGTGTTTTGATCTGTTCACCATCAACATTAATTTCAGCATCAACCACAGCCTCCCAGACACTGTTCAGAGAGGTGTACTGTTTTCCCTCCTTGTAAATCTCACATTTGATGATGGATCACAGGTTCTCTATGGGGTTCAAATCAGGTGAACAAGGAGGTCATGTCATTAATTTTCTTTTTTTAGATCCTTTTTTTTTTTGCCAGCCACGCTGTGGAGTACTTGGACGTGTGTGATGGAGCATTGTCCTGCATGAAGGATTTTTCTTGAAGGATGCAGACTTCTTCCTGTACCACTGCTTGAAGGTGTCTTCCAGAAACTGGCAGTAGGACTGGGAGTTGAGCTTGACTCCATCCTCAACCCGAAAAGGCCCCACAAGCTCATCTTTGATAATACCAGCCCAAACCAGTACTCCACCTTGCTGGCGTCTGAGTCGGACTGGAGCTCTCTGCCCTTTACCGATCCAGCCACATCCCATCAAGACTCACTCTCATTTCATCAGTCCATAAAACCTTAGAAAAATCAGTCTTGAGATATTTCTTTGCCCAGTCTTGACGTTTCAGCTTGTGTGTTTTGTTCAGTGGTGGTCGTTTTTCAGCCTTTCTTACCTTGGCCATGTCTCTGAGTATTGCACACCTTGTGCTTTTGGGCACTCCAGTGATGTTGCTGCTCTGAAATATGGCAAAACTGGTGACAAGTGGCATCTTGGCAGCTGCACGCTTGACTTTTCTCAGTTCATGGGCAGTTATTTTGTGCCTTGGTTTTTCCACACGCTTCTTGCGAGCCTGTTGACTATTTTGAATGAAACGTTTGATTGTTTGATGATCACGCTTCAGAAGCTTGGCAATTTTAAGAGTGCTGCATCCCTCTGCAAGATATCTCACTATTTTTGACTTTTCGGAGCCTGTCAAGTCCTTCTTTTGACCCATTTTGCCAAAGGAAAGGAAGTTGCCTAATAATTATGCACACATGATATAGGGTGTTGATGTCATCAGACCACACCCCTTCTCATTACAGAGATGCACATCACCTAATATGCTTAATTGGCAGTAGGCTTTTGAGCCTATACAGCTTGGAGTAAGACAACATGCATAAAGAGGATGATGTGGTCAAAATACTCATTTGCCTAATAATTCTGCACTCCCTGTAGTTTGTATAGACATAAATATTTAACATTGGGTATCGTGAACTATCAATGTGCTATTACAGTAGTAAATAATCTTGCTCTGCTAATTTGTATATACTGTGCTAATAAGTTTGAAATTAATTATTTATTTATTAAATTGGATGACAGATAAAGTTAGCAGCAGGTAAAACAAGACTTGTATTATTGTTTTGGTGGTTTTTGGGAAGGAATAAATGAACTTTCAATGAATAATGAAGACATTGCAAACACAATTAAATCTTGATTCATTTTTTTAATAATTCACATTTCTATTTTTAGACATTTTAAGGTGCTTGTGTATAAACTAAGAACTTAAATATATCTGTTGGTTTTCAAAACATTGTGATGAAATATAATAAATAGTATCTTTATAAATATTTAACATCAGCCATTTTGAACTATATTCTAACAATGTTTTTACAGTAATTATTAATCTTGGTCTTAATTTGTATATATGCTTAAATCCATAATTTATTTCTTAAACATGATTAAAATATTGGTAGAAAAATAATTAGAAATACACAAAATATAGCAACAGGTACAACTTATTATATTTGCGAAGCAGCATTATTTAGTTTTGGAAGCATGATTTAATACACTTTATCAATAATGAAGACTAATAATGAAGAAGTTGAAAACAAAATCAAATCTTTTATTTATTTTTTATCTTTTTTATAATTCACGTTTAGTTTTTAGACATTTTATGGTGTTTGTTTTCAGTCTGAGAAATGCTCGCAGACGAAAACATGTTTATTTCGAGCTTCAAATTTGCACAGGGGAGGATATTGATTCAAATTGGACTCAAGCGAGGTCAGATGTGACACTAACCCGTCAGACTGATCCCAACCCGAGGCTCAGCGCCCATGGAAATGTGTTTAATTCATCTCTATCAGTATGTCCTTTATTTAATATTTACAGGAAGGAAAGCTGCAATACCCACTTTGTTGTGAATGCAAATATAAATGTTTTATCTCATGAATATGTTTCCTCTCCATACTGTTTATTCATGCATTTATTCATCCATTTTTCACGCTTATGAATCTGCAGAGACCTTGTTGCCAGCGTTGCATTGTGAGCGTTCTGCAGAGATAGATACACAGAGCGCTCATGATAAATGTATGCACCTTTGTCGCCCTACAGAGAGAGTGTCTTTCACCTCTGTGCTGTAGATGAACAATGAGAGCTTGTTGGTGTTAGAAATCACTCCTCTACAGGGGTTCGGGGGAGGGGGTTATTTAAAATGCAGACCTTACATGCTCTTTATTAAGTGTGGAGTTCGAAGTGAAGTACAGTTCTTGGCAGAAATCATCCTAAACCAAACACTGGCATCTTTGTTCATTGTGCTCAAAGTTGGAAAGGCTCCCTTTGTTGCACTTGGAAGTAATACGGATATGAGATCATTATTGTCTAATATGTTTGAAAACTTTTCCTACGTGTGTCATAATATTCTCATTTTGGAAAGAGCTCGCATCAAGGAGGAGACAGTTAAAACTTCTAATTAGTTTTATTATGGCTGCGTTCAACCTGTACGGTCCAGACTTTGGCAGCTGCGATGACAGGCGTTCATTCGCTTTGGTTTTTTGACTAGGAAGCGAGGCTTTTGAACTCAGTCAATTAAAGTGGCAATGCAAACGTTTTAATTTGCTGTGCTTTTCTTAGAGCTCCCTTTTGCTGGATTTTATAAAAGTTTTTTTTACTTTTGTGTATGTGTGTCCTCTCTCAGACCTGACCTATCATTTGATTCGGATGACTTTGTAGTCCTTGTGCTAAAAGCCACAAAAAAACATGGAGTTTAACTATGGGATTCCCATTAGTTATGTTTCCATCCAAAGATGTGAATTAAATTTATGCACAAAACACTAATATGGCATAAAAGACGTGCGAATAAAGCAGCGTTTCAATCCAAGAGAATAAAATCATCACTTTCTGATTAACTGACAGCAAATATCAAAAGTAAAAACAGAATTTGCTGTGGTAGAAGCTGCGTGAATCTTTTCTTATTTAATAAATTACTTGCGCCTCAGAAGACAATGCTGAAATGCAATTAACGTGTGGTGGTGTTTAAAGGCGTGAGATGCAGAGCACAGTCGGTCCTGATTCCGGAGGTAATTAATAATACAATAACACTAAGGGCTCTATTTTAACGATTGAGGCGCAAAGTCTAAAGCGCAGGGCGCAAAAGCAATAAGAGCATGTCCGAATTTACTTTTGCTATTTTAAGGACAAAACATAGGTTCTGCGCCACTGTGCATGGTCTAACAGGGTTGTGCTTATTCTCTTAATGAGTTATGGGTGTGTTTTGAAAATAAACCAATCAGTCTCTTCTCCCGTTCCATTTAAGAGTCAGTTGCGTCACGCCATGGCGAATTTGCCATTTACATGGCCGACTTTATAAGTGTAAAAACTGAATGCTTCACTTGCAAGAAAACAGTTCATCTGCAGCGCAAGGATAAAGAATGTGCCTCCCTCAATCGGCCTTTACGTTCACTTTCTCTTTCTCTCTTTCATGGATAAGGAAACGTTGTTGTTGTGCGCACTCCACTGAAGACATCCATTAGCCTACATAATTAATTTTTGTTTGTTAAGCACAAATATTTGTTTCAAACTATTTCTAAATTCAGTTCTAATTTCCAGCAAACTAATAAATGAACAATAATAACAAAGTGTGGTCAAAAACTGAGTTGTATCCAAACACACGTCCTATTCTTATTCCCCATATGGTCTAAAACCTGACAGGTGGACAAATCTAAGCTTGTTTTTAATAAAACAAATATAAATATGCATATAATAAATACTACTACCAATAATAATAACATTATACAAAAGCAAGTTGTCGTGAATAAACTGAAAAAAGACCCCCGAGATGAAGGCATAAAGGCAGTATTTTATTCCTTTAATTCTTTTTATTATGTTAAGATATTTGCATATTGCTGTACATTCTGCATGTTTTAAGCAATGTGTAAGCGATGTGCACAACTAACGTGCTCTGCACTGGACTTTATACCTGCTTTCAGCTGGTCTATTGCACAGTTTATTTTAGTTTATTAAAATAGCAACGCGTCAACAATGCACCTTAATACACCTCTTTTCTGGACTGGAACACCCATGAGTCCACAAAGTGGTGCAAATGTATTTGCTATTTAAACAATGTGGCGGAAAACAGGAAAACTAAGTTTGCGTTGGTCTGAAAATAGCAACACATCGGGGCAAACATGTCTTGCACCTTATTGCGCCAGGTGTATAATAGGGCCCTAATACTGAAATGGTTAAGGCGTGTTAGAATGACTAAAACAGCAGATGTTTTACAATGTGCTCAGCTTGCTGGTTTGTCCATTCACACACATTTTTTTCATCACTTGATCTCTTATAACAAAATCACATGAACTTTTTTAATGCGCATGCTGGAATTTGTTTGGTAAAAGTGTTTCCATCGTAGTTTATGCGCATCTAGAATAAAACATTTATCCTACTCAGTTATGCGCATAAGTTTTTAATCGCATTTTGAAAATGTATGCACATTATGGCATTTCAATCAACCATTTTTTATGTGCATATCCAAATTGCGCATAAAAAAGGTGCATGGTAACATAGCTACTGACCACTTAGAACCGTGTGTTGGTTTAAGAGATGTAGTTTTAGAATGGTTTGTAATATTTTCTCAGTTAAGGTAGGTGAACCTTTCTCCTAGTCCCCCAGAGCTCTATTTTAGCCCCCGTCTTATTTTCTATTCATATGCTTCACCTTGGATTAATTTTTATAAAATATAAGCGTTTTTTTCATCATTATGCAGATTAGGGCTGCATGATATTGGAAAAATCTGACATTGGGGTACTTGCACAGTTTCACAAGATTATTTGAACAGTTTTCTGGGGAGTCTAACAGTATTCAGGTACAAAAATTGAATATTCACAGTGGAAAAAGGCTTTTCTTATCTCATTTCTAGTCCCAAATATCTAAAATATTTTAGATCAAGTAAAATATTGTTTTGTTTTCAGCTTCAGAAGATATTTCAAAATTTATAAATATTTTTTCCTTAAACCAAGTAAAAATATCTGCCAGTGGTGTAAGCAAAATAATCTTGCTTTTGCATTAAAATATAGATATTTGACCTAAAAACAAGACAAAAATTCTAAGTAAGTAAAAATTGTTGTTGCATAAATTGTATAATTTCTGTATAAATAGTTAAACGCAATACCTCCAAACATCATAACTTTTAGTGTCCAAATGTTCTAAACTCTCTTAAAATGCTCATTCACAGGCCTTAAAAACGCATGCAAATTATAAACCTTCGCTCTTTTGTAGTTAAACTTAGCAGTGTTTCTACAAATCATGTGTTCTGTGGCTTCAGGTCAACTATAATTCAGACTCAGCATTGCATATCTTGCGATGTGACTATTGCACACATTACAATATTGATGCTGAGACTATATATTGTGTAGCCCTAATGCAGATGATAATCAGGTTTATTTGCCAGTCAAACGTAACACTTGGAGTCTTAAATTCCTCAAGACATGTTTGACAAAGGTACAGGCCTGGCTGTCATTTATATTTGTACAATTTTAATGAGGGGAAAACCTTGAATTTATTTTTGATTAGGGTTTGACCATCAAAAAAAAAACTCAGTTGCAAGAACCTGCTTTTTGCAACTACTGTATGGTTACTTTCTGAAGAAAATCCCTTTCTTTATTTTAAAGACTTTAAAAAGATTATTCATGTTTTATCTCATCTTGGCTGGACTATTGCATCTCACTGTACTTTGGGATTAGCCAGTCGGCTCATTCCTGGTAACAACTTGTCCAAAATGCAGCAGCCTGTCTTCTAACTGGGACAAAAAGAGGGAGCATATCACTCCAATCCTACGCTTTAAACACTGCCTGTTCATTTTAGAGATGGTTTAAAATTGCACTTTTGCTTTTAAATCTCTGAACGGTACAACTCCTGTTTATCTCAGTGAGCTATTGACATGTATCAGCCTACCAGATCCTTTCAGGCCTCCAATCAGGATCTGTTGTGTATCCCCAAGTCTAGACTTTAATGTAGAGGTGATTGTGCTGATCGTGATGTTGCGGCCCCCAGGCTTTGGTACGCCTTAGCACCATCAATAAGACAAGCACCTTCCATCAATATCAGATTAATGGCTAAATTAAAGACTTTTATTTGTTTGTTTTCAAATACGTTTGGCTGTTAGGAGATATGAACAACATACAGTGCATACGGAAAGTATTCATAGTGCTTCACTTTTTCCACAATGTTTTATGTTACAGCCTTATTCCAAAATGGATTAAATTCTTTTATTTCCTACGAAATTCTACACACAATACCCCATAATGACAATGTGAAAAAGGGATTTTTTAAAATTGTTGCAAATTTATTAAAAATAAAAAACCTGAAAAATCACATGTACATAAGTATTCACAGCCTTTGCTGTGAAGCTCTAAATTGGGCTCAGGCACATTCTGTTTCCACTGATCATGCTTGAGATGTTTCAGTAGCTTAATTGGAGTTCACCTGTGGTAAATTCAGTTGATTGGACATGATTTGAAAAGGCATACACCTGTCTATATAAGGTCCCAGGGTTGACAGTGCATGTCAAAGCACAAACCAAGCATGAAGACAAAGGAATTGTCTGTAGACCTCCGAGACAGGATTGTCTCGAGGCACAAGGCTGGGGAAGGTTACAGTAAAATTTCTGCTGCTGTAAAAGTTCCATTGAGCACAGTGGCCTCCATCATCCATAAGTGGAAGTTGTTTGGAACCACCAGGGCTTCCTAGAGCTGGCCGGCTATTTAAGCTGATCGAGGGAGAAGGGCCTTAGTCAGGGAGGTGATCAATAACCCGATGGTCACTCTGTCTGAGCCCCAACGTTCTTCTGTGGAGAGTAGAGAACCTTACAGAAGGACAACCATCTGGAGAAAACCAGGCAGTGCTCGTCACCAGGCTAATACCATCCCTATAGTGAAGCATGGTGGTGGCAGCATCATGCTGTGGGGATGTTTTTCAGCAGCAGGAACTGGAAGACTAGTCAGGATAGAGGGAAAGATGAATGCAGCAATGTACAAAGACATCCTGAATGAAAACCTGCATCAGAGTGCTCTTGACCTCAGACTTGGGCGACG
Organism: Danio kyathit; assembly: GCA_903798195.1. Classification (NCBI taxonomy): domain Eukaryota; kingdom Metazoa; phylum Chordata; class Actinopteri; order Cypriniformes; family Danionidae; genus Danio; species Danio kyathit. The sequence continues at coordinate 39,267,353 of LR812541.1, forward strand.
ATTCATCTTCCAGCAGGACAATGACCCAAAGCACAATGCCAAAATATCAATGGAGTGGCTTCACAACAACTCGGTGAATGTCCTTGAGTGGCCCAGCCAGAGCCCTGACCTAAATCCTATTGAGATCTGAAAATGACTGTAATTGCTGCCAAAGGTGCATCAAACAAAGTATTGAGCAAAGGCTGTGAATACTTATGTACATGTGATTTTTTTTATTTTTTTTTCCCAGCTTTTTTATTTTTAATAAATTTGCAACAATTAAAAAAAATCTTTTTTTGTTCACATTGTCATTATGGGGTATTGTGTGTAAAATTTTGAGGAAATAAATGAATTTAATCCATTTTGAAATAAGGCTGTAACATTAAAAAATGTGGAAAAAGTGAAGCGATATGAATGCTTTCCGGATTCATTGTAGGTGGGGGGATCGGTCAGTCAGTTGACAGCGGCCTCTGGTGGATTTATGTAAGAACAGCAGACGCGAATATCACTCGTGAGAGAAAATTGAGATCTCAAAAAGCGTACACAGCGGCCTCTGGTGGATTCATGAAAACAAAAACGGCAAAAAACATAGCTCCTGGGACGTATTTGGCGCTCACCAGAAATTTTTATAGGGATAGGTTTTCAGAATGAGCCTGGGTTGGATGTGGTTGTGCTTTAACTTGTTTGTTGTAGTCTCTTTCCCTTTCTCTTTAATTTTTGTAAAGCACATTGGTCAAAGAAAGTAAATAAAAAAGGTAATTTAAATAACATTGTTTTCCACTAACTTATTAGGAATGGGGTCTTTATAACTCACTAAACTGTTTTAATTACACATTTCTCTAGAATACTGCAGCAAAGCAAAAAAATATACACATGAGGATTGTATATAGTATAGGACGTCCTGTATCAGAACTGACCATAATTTTCTTCTACCAATTAAAAACAGGGTCTTTACAGCAATCTAAACTCAATAATGATATGCCATCATTATTCATAGGTTCCATGTGACGTCACACAGTGGCGCGGCTGCCATTTTGGTGACTGAACTATACTATTCTTTCAATCAGCTTAAACCGCACCGCTTGACTTTCTTTATTAATGAATAAAAGCACACTGTTTACAGCATAATCATGGTTAAACAAATAAAATAGACCTTTTACACTTAAAAAAAAAATGCAAATGTGTATAGTTCAATGCTGGATCGTAATCTAATTTGATTAACACACTGTCACTCACTCGTACTGTTGATCGCTGTGGTGAACGATCTGTCCAGAAATGCCCATGGGATCAGTTTTCTGTTTTTCGTGGATGTCGTTTGTTAATTCTTGACGTACATCACTTTGTGATCAGGTACACTTCATCTTTTAATACATTTTGAATGAATAACACGTCACGACGTGTAGTAATGATAGTCTTAACTGTAAATGCTCTGAGAGCTTTGCTGCTCTTTGGAGTGCGTTGTGAACAAATTAGATATAAATTTTACCAGTGTTGGAGGTTATTTTTAGACTTTATGGTTCAGCAGATGCCCAGAATGTATTTTCTTTAAATACTGTTGTTTTGGGGTGAGTTTTCTGATTACCAGTAATGGGCTGTGTGTCCTTAAGTTCATGGCCACGGCAAACAGTAGTGAGCAGAGCTACAGATGCATGCTAGAATTTTGCTTAGACAGGCTTTTCTTTGGGAGAAATGCTTGATACTTTATTACCTGTGACTCGTTTGTGTTCTGACCACATGTGCTTGACTTTATACTATATCAATAAAGTGTTTAGTCCTTTAAAAACACTTGTAATACATTGAATCACTAAAAATTGTACTTATGACGTTTTTCTACAGGAGGAAAACGCAAATTACTTCCAAACACTTAAAATATAGTCTGTGTTAGTAAATGCAAGACTATTTATGAAATCCAGTGATAACACTATGACAACGCTTCAGATGACAGTTCTAGAGCCTACTGCTAATCAAACAGTCAGATTCTGGAGTGCATTACAGGTCTAAAGAAAATTATAAATGATAAATGATCTTAAAACGAATTGGTTTATAGAGATGGTATATAAGTATATAATTTCACTCAGCTGGGAAATGGAGACCACGTGAATGGTTTGTGAGCACAATTAGAGTGTACACCGCATCATCTGATAATTGTAAGAAATAATTCCAAAAGGCAACTGACTGTGTGAAGCCACATAAAACAACAAAAATACAATGTATATGCTGAGTTCAGCGGCTAATCAGCCGGAATCAGCTGAGGTGAAGGGACGGTGAGCAGCGAGACCTAGCTGTTACTCAAGTGGTTACACCCTTAATTATGCAGACTTAATATAAATGAAACGGATGAGTTTTTAAAAAATTCACCCCCTCACAGTTGTCATGAAGGGTAATATTAGCTATATGAACCAAAATCGTTCTTTGTACCAGGCTGTTTTTTTCTGCTGTAAAGTCGGCCATTTTAACAGTGGGCTCAATAGAAATGTGCTCTATTATAGAGCCAGGACTAGCAGTATTTCTATGAATTGCAGTTTCAGTTACTTCCGTATTTGCTTCACGATGGAGAGCGGGAGGTTGCCGCTTGGTTGAGACAGACACGTTGCAGATTTGAAGGAACAAAACACAGTTTGAGGTATCATCATAACCAGTATTTGTTTATTCTTTAGCTAAATATCGATTTCATTTAGTCTCATTTAAATGCACTGTGGTTGTGAGTGTGACCGTATCGGACACAAATATGGTGGCAGGCATAGCAGAAGTGACGTTTTTGGTCCTCATGGACTGTCTAATGTTTTCAAACATTTGTGTCTTAATATTCTCATTTTAGAAAGAGCTTGCATCAAGAAAGAGACAGTTAAAACTTCAAATTAGTTTTATTAAGGCTGCGTTCAACCTGTACGGTCCAGACTTCAGCAGCTGCGATGACAGGCGTTCATTCGCTTTGGTTTTTGACTAAGAAGCGAGGCTTTTGAACTCAGTCAATTATAAAGGCGTTAACGCAAACTTTTCCCTCTGCGTTTTCAGATGTGTTTTTTCAGAGCTCCCTTTTGCAGGTTTTTATAAATGAGTACTCAAAAGACCATATTTTTCCTCTTTTCAAGCGCACCTCTTTATCCTCATTTATTTTCACCTGTGACTTCCAAAATGAAACCATGCAATTACGAAACATTACGTTCGGCACTAAATCGTAAATTCCCCAGGCATTTAAAAGGAATAAGCCATCAAATACAGAGACTATATTTATTCTGTGACCCCCTGTCTTTGTGAGAAAGTGTAAAATTGCTATTTCCAGTTGGACTAAAGATCAGAATTTCTTAATAAATAAGAGTCTTTGAACAGCTTTTGGACGCTTTTTCTCTTATCAAACATCACATTGAGGTGGCAAAAATGCCTTTAAAATGGCAGATCTCAGAGCAGTCATGGCAACAGGAAGTAGCGCAGAGTGCCACAATCTGTGATTTATCCATAAAGCAGAACGCTTGCCTTTTCATTCCATCTGACATAAAAATAGAGGCAGAGGGAAAAACAGGAAATATACAGAGAGTGCCAAATATCAGGGAGCGTGTTGAAAATATGAGCTCTAATTTAAAGTTTTAGTGAGAATTCATTCATTCATTCGTTCGTTTTCCTTCGGCTTAGTCCCTTTTTGTTCATAAGGGGTCGCCACAGCGGAATGAACCGCCAACTTATCCAGCATATGTTTTACGCAGTGGATGCCCTTCCAGCTGCAACCAAGTACTGGGAAAAGCCCATACACACACACACACACACACACACACACACACACACACACACACTACAGAAAATAGTTTATTCAATTCACCTGTACCGCATGTCTTTAGACTGTGGGGGAAACCGGAGCACACGGAGGAAACCCATGTTAACACAGGGAGATCATGGATACTCCACACAGAAATGCCAACTGACCCAGCCGGGACTCGAACCAGCAACCTTCTTGTTGTGAGGCAACAGTGCTAACCGCTGAGCCACCGTGCCGCCCTTAGGTGGAATTCAGCATTATAAAAAAAAATTAGAAATACAGGTAAATATTTGTACAATATTTATACAACAAGATTACAAATAAGTTGTTTAGTATTGTGAACTAACAGTAATTGTATAGAAAATGTTTAATTATGTTAGAACCTAGATAGAAACTTAATTTTCTATAACTTTAATACCTTTCACTTTATTTTAAGGGTACAATTCTCGTTTTTAACAAACCATTAACAAACTTTTAGCTCAATAAACTGCTAATTTAATAGTTAGGTAGTAGTTGGATTTAGGTATTGGTAGGATTATGAATGTAGAATAACCTCATAGAGTGGCAAGGTGACTCAGTGGTTAGCACTGTCGCCTCACAGCAAGAAGGTTACTGGTTTGAGTCCAGGCTGGGTCAGTTGGCGTTTCTGTTTAGAGTTTGCATGTTCTCCCCGTGTTCGCGTGGGTTTCCTCAGGTGCTCCGATTTCCCCCACAGTCCAAAGACTTGTGCCTCACCTGTCATCATCTTCACCTGCCATTATGAAATGATGATAAAATAAATATTTGTCCTCTGATCTGTGCCTTAGATGCAATTTCTGTATGATTCAAATGATTTCAATCATTTTTATGATCAAAATTGCTGTATTTTGCAAATCTCCAGTTCAATTACAGCGTAGGAAGCGAGGTGAGGCAGCCCGAGCTGTGCCTCGCGTCAGATGGTGCAATCTCTTGCAAACTAGCTTGAGCCTGCCCCTTTTGCTCGATTCTGGCTAAGATGAGAATTACGATTATTTATTTATTTTTTTGTTTTTTTTTGGTTTCTCACGATTCTGTAGATGTAAAATAAAGATTAATATGAGTAGGCATTATTAATGTTATTTTTTAAACATATGGTAAAACAACAATAATAATATAAGGCCTCTGTGTAGGTCTACTGTTCTGTTAAAATGCAACATTTTGTATAGACTTTGAATGGTGGACTTTAAATGAACAGACTTTAAAAATGTTCTGGTTGTTAATTCACAGTAAAGTGATGGCATCAGAATATTAATATTCATCATTCTAATGTTGAATTATTATGTTTGAGACATGTGCTTGTCATTTGTCATTGACAACACTATTAGACCATTTTTTTCACTGGTAAAATGAACCATTTGTTATTATCAGATTCCCTCTTGCATTATAATCAATGTTATATAGGCTCGAATAGTTATACTGACACTGTAAACATTTCTTTTCATGCACAACACTTTGTTTACTATGAAAGAAAAAAACATGTCAAATGCTTGTCGTAATCGCAACTCTAAAATGCGATATGGTCATTTAAATGATGTGTGCGCCAGTTTCACTTTCACTTTCCAGTGCGGCTCATGGCTGCCGTCACTGAGGGAAAAAACACACACATGCAAATTTAACTTCCCGCGTGGTTCTCAAACGATTGTTCTGTGCAACAAACTGAACATTATTTACAACATTGTTAGATGTTATTCACAGCCTATGCAGGTTCTGTTCCATCATTGGCCTGCACTTACATGTCCTCTCTGTAGTAAACAACCAGCTCGCGGTCAGCTCACGTTTGATTTCGTGGCCACGAATACATCACTACATTAAGACCTTAATTATTTTTGTGTGATATATAGCTTTTAAATACAGTATGTGACACTTAACGACATTTGAATGTGTCCATGTTGCTGTGAAGACTTGTGCGTCCGCCTTTAGCTTCTCTCCTGACCTTGAAAATATAGTTGGCTAAATCGTAGAAAAGCTAAAATAAGATTGTGTAGTGTCGAATCGAGATCTTATTTCGATTAATCATGCAACCCTACTGCCGATGTAATGCTTTGTTAAACTGTTTTTATACATTGTAGACATTTTAATTATATGTCCTCACTTTGCATAGAATATGTAATGTATTTTAAGAATGTCTATCACTTATTTAGTGTTAGGATCTGACATAAAGCCGCACTGAAAAGACAGGCAGTAGCTCTGCCGCAATGAAGAGTGCACCCATGAGCTCACGTTATTTCTGTTCAGTGGTTGCTCTGCTTCTATGCAATAAAGTTCAACATGTTTTACTCTAACTGACTGCAAAAATCGCGGATATCAGCTCAAAGATTTCTCATAATTGGACTTTTAATCAAAATGTGAATAAATAATGGACGAACAACGCTAACGGAGCAAAGGGACTTGCCTTAAAGGATGGGACGAAAGATAACACAATCATTTCAAAGTAATTTAAGTCATGTCAAGACTCCATTTATAAATACTGTAGGTAAGACCAGTGTGAAAATCCTGTGTATGTGTGTGAAAATGAGAGAGAGAAAGAGAGAGACAGACAGAGAGAGAGAGAGTGCTGCCATAGTGCTGTTTGTTTGTGCGTGTGTGTGTGTGTGTGAATGAGAGAGTGCATCCGCCGTGGTGCTGTGTGTCGCTCGTTGTCTGTAGCATACAGCTGGGTGTTTTTTGGGAGACTAAGACCGATTGAATCGCTATACATTTTAAATTCTTCCTTGGCCAAATATGTGCCTGCCATGTGTATGGAAAAAATGCTGATATTACATATGAAACACAATTGGTATCGGGTGAATATATTTGTAAATCTGACTTTTGACTTGGAAAGAGTCAGTGCCTCACCAGCCACAAACCTCACCGCACGTCACTGGGTTGCAGCTGAAAGGGCATCCGCTGTGTAAAACATATGCTGAATAAATTGGCGGTTCATTACTTTGTGGCGACCCCTGATAAATAATGGGACTAAGCCGAAGGAAAATGAATGAATGAACTTATAGTTTATGAATACTAATAAACAGCCTATATCTTATTATTACGCAGATGATCCTTAAATCCCCCAAAATCTTTGTTTACGCATGAAAAAAAAAGCTTATTCTGTTTAAATAGTTTGACTGGTCTCAGTCATAAAAAATTAAAATAACAAATTGCTCAAGTGAACATTCTTATCAAGATTTTGAAGATAAAATTAAGATTACTTAATGTTGAGGGATATTAATTCATATTGACCAAACTCTGCTTTAGCTTTAATGAACTGATCATATTCCTTACCACATCTTTATTAAAAACGAATATTCTGTTTAGTTTAGCAAAGTTTTAATGTAATGTAATGTAATGTGTATTATATAGCACATTTATTGTGTATGGCCATACACCCAAAGCGCTTCACAATCATGAGGGGGGTCTCTCCACACCACCACCAGTGTGTAGCATCCACTTGGATGATGCGACGGCAGCCACAGGACAATGGCGCCAGTGCGCTCACCACACACCAGCTATTGGTGGAGTGAAGAGACAGTGATAGAGCCAATTCGGTGGATGGGGATGATTAGGAGGACATGATGGGTAAGTGCCGATTGAGGGACTTTGGCCAGGACACCAAGGTTACACTCCTACATCTCATGAAATTTTAGCAGAGCTTACAAACTGTTTTGTCACCTGTATCACTCAATTCAAAGTGCATGTAACTAGGCATGGGCCGGTATAAGATTCTGACGGTATGATAACCTTGGATAAAAAATTTCACGGCATCACGGTATTGCGATTACTACTCTAAAATAGATTTTTTTTAAATGTCTGGGAAAAAAACTTTTTTCCCCTTTGAACACAATATATTTTATTTTGAGAAATATTTCAAATATTTTGAAGCAGTAAACACGTCAGGCTAAATAATTCAAATGAATCATTGACTTCTGCTCTCTTCATTAGTTTCAAAAACATAGATTGTTTTACAATTTAAAGCAGCATCTTTGGATATTTTTTCTGCTGGAGATACTGTTGTCCTAAAAAAAAAGGCGATTAAAAAAAATCTTACACATACTTTGGGAACAGTATTACAGAAAATTTTGATGGTTTTAAAACCTTGACTTTTCCAAACCGCGGTATACCTTGAAAACGGTTATCATCCCATGTAGCATGAACTTGATGTGTTTTCCAACTCTTTTTTATTTTTTATTTATTTTTTCCTTTAAGCCTTATATGATCACTGGCTGTTTATAAACTACAATTCCCTGATGAGCAATATACAGAAAATTGCTTTAACACTTATATGGTAATACATTTTAAAGTGCATAAAATGTTTTAACATACATTAATTTCCTTCCGCTTAGTCTCTATTCAGAGGTTGCCACAGCGGAATGAACCGCCAACTATTCCGGCATATGTTTTACACAGCGAATGCCCTTCCAGCCACAACCCAGTACTGGGAAACACCCATACACTACACTTTTATACACATATACACTTATTTAACAACACACTTTACATGCCAATTTGCACATAACAGCTGCACATATAATGTTGTATTTAGTAATACATCTGTACATTTGTCAATTTGTATATTTGCATTCACTACTTTTTACAATTTTATTATCTGTTTTTATTTTTTTTCATTTTTTTTTTTGTTAGTCCTGTCTCTGTAATTCTGTTGCACTGTAGAAGCTCTGTCACGAAAACAAATTCCTCGTATGTATGAACATACCTGGTAATAAAGCTCTTTCTGATTCTGATTCTGATACACACTCATTCACACACACTCATACACTACGGCCGAGTTTAGTTTATTCAATTCACCTATAGCACATGTCTTTGGACTGTGGGGGGAAACTGGAGCACCCAGAGGAAACCCACACAAACATGGGGAGAGCATGCAAACTGCACACAGAAATGCCAACTTGTCCAGCCAGGACTCCAACCAACAACCTTCTTGCTGTCAGGTGACAGTGCTAACCACCGTGCTGCCCATGTTTTAACATATTCATGTTCACCAAGTTTGTCGAGGGCATTATAACAACACTGATCACACTGCCAATTCATGCCAGAGTCCCGCGGAAGTTGTGTGTAACTTATCTTTATTTATTTATGATTTGGTTATGGGTAAAACAAAGACCTTGCGGGTCGTGTAGTTGAAATGGTAGGCTACAAATAATTCATTTGTTATTAATTAATTAATTGTTCATAAATAATTAATCCATCGGATGTTTCACATTAGAC
>LR812541.1:39283802-39293802 GCA_903798195.1 Danio kyathit
TATCCTGCTACAATACAAAGTTACTTGTCAAATGAATTAACATGGAAGATTATCTTGAGTTTAATTAGCTTTATGAAGACTTCAGAGTGATAACATGAAAACAATGACTTCGAATAATTGTTTAAGTATTTTGTGATGCATGTTAAAGTGTGCCCCCTAAAAGTACTAGTGGCCCCTGCCCGGCCCCCCCAGTTACTCTGGTCTAGAACCGCCACTGGTCACAGGTGAAGAGATCGGCCCAGGCGGCTAACAGCATAAACAATACACAAAGTGAGGGTCAGAAAACACAACACAGAAAGACAAAATAAGGAAAGTCTATGTACCCCCGGTTTCACAAACAAGGTTTAAGGCTAGTCAAGATTAAATTGCATGTTTGAGCGATCTCAACTCAAAATAACTTGCAGTGAGGTGCCTTAAAATACGTCAGTGTCATTTTTTTTGTCTCCAGGTGCACGCCAGTAATATATTTTTCTAAGGCCATTTTATAAATGTGGCTTAAATAGCCTAACTTATCTAAGGCCGAGTCCTGGCTTAATCTAAGCGCTGTTTGTGAAACTGGGCCGTAGTGTTACAAAAAGAAGACTCAGCAACGTGTGTGTGTGAGAGAGGTAAATATAAAGTCCAAATAATCAGTCCATAATGAGTTACCAGCTGTGTGTCTGTAATCAGGGGGAATCAGGAGCTGATGTATGTGAGGTGCATACTGGGAGTTGTAGTTCGTTAACATGGTGTGTTTGTAGATCTGCAACTGCTAGATCGCTGCTGATCATAACAGTAACATTCCAAATACTGCAGTGCAAATTAATTAACTAATGATGATGATGATGATGATGATGGTGGTAATAATAATAATAATAACAAAGTGCACTGATTAAACCATTTATAATAAAACGGCAATAAAAACAAGAACTGTTTTTGATTTCATTGTGACTTTTGTGACCTAATACCAATAAAGAAATAATGGCAGGGTTAATATGACTTATTGAGCGCATATCATTTTTATATATATATATATATATATATATATATATATATATATATATATATATATATATATATATATATATATATATATATATATATACTCGATGCATTTAGATTTATATATATATATATATATATATATATATATATATATATATATATATATATATATATATATATATATATATATATATATACAATATAAACATATTTTTTCCTTTTACTTCACATGAAGTGATGAGGCAGTGACTAGGTACAGCAGGAGCTTGCAAATTTCTAATGCACTAAATTGCATTAACCGCAAAGTTGCTCGCGGGATGGCACAGCCAGTCTCTCCAAGACATATTGCATAGATTTTACAAAGACATGGCGGCCGAATGCAACCATGGGCCAATCTCCAAGACCGAATGCATGCGTGGAGAGTGTGTGTCTGTCAGGCCTGTCACATTGGCCCTGCAGCTGTGTGACTCACTGCTCTCCCAGCACCTCTCCTGAGACCTCGGCATGTCAGAACAGTCAATAAAGCCAGCGCAGCAGTGCCAAGAGCCTCCAGGGCTGCCCATGGTGGAGTCATTAATGGACCTGCATGGTAACATGGATAGGTGAGAGTTGGCCAAATGTCTGGGTGTGCATTCATACAACAGTTGCAATGGGCCCAGTACAGGTACTTGGAGAACTCACATTGGCAGCTTTGAGTATAGTGAGACTTTAACCCACAATTCATTGCTCAGTCAGGTCCCGCACTTCAGATAGGCTTTGGTCTGTTGTATTGCCACGACTTATGAATGAATAGTGCACTTCAAAGGGTTGTTTTCCCTTTTTTCCCCTTTGTACATTTCATCTTTTGTTTGGATCACTTTTGACTATTTAGCTGTCGGCAATAGTGTTGCAATGGCGATCTTTGGACGTGAAATAAGACAAAGTCACATTGCCGCAAGCGCATCGGGGCTGATAAAAATAAAGGGCTGTGGAGGGTGGGCACAGAGAGAGAGAGACGGATGGGAACAGAAAGAATAAAAAATGTCCATTTGATTTGCTGTCAAAGACATGGGTTCCTTCATCCCAATTCTTTTTTTGTATTCTGAGGCAATTCATAGTGTTTTTTTGTTGTTGTTGTTTGTGTTCTCTGGGAACTCTTATAGGCCCCCTCATTGGCAACTGAGATATATGGGTATACAGCAGTGATTAAAGTTCTAAATAATCTTAAATCATAGAACAATTGACATAAATTAACTGACTCTTAAAAATTCATCATGAAACAGACTACAACACACTTTTAAGACGACAACATGACCCTCCAAATTGCATCCTTAACAGATTATTGAAAAATCAAAAAGAATGATAGGATGAACTGAAGTGTACTGGAAACTCCAAACCCTATTAGAACATTTGGGAAATATGCTCTCAAACTATTTTAGATGGATAGCAGTGATAGTCTGTATTTTGACCATGTATATGGGTGATCTCAGTGGCCCCTGTGTCAGTCTGAGCTCACACCTGTCTGAGTTTTAGAGATGCAGTCTACGGTGCCCACATGTGTAGTCTGCTTGGCCACAGAGCAAGTTTGCCAGTACAGATCAGTCAGCCGTGAGTGGGTTGAGAGTTACTGCAGAGGGCCAGATGTGAAGGACAGAAGAAGAGAGATGGACAAAAAGAAAAGTCACTGGCTTTATTCATCTGTGCAGAAGCTGAAAAAGTTTTTGCGTTGTAAAATTGGATATTCTGACATTTTTTTCATCCTCATGCCAGTTCAAACCAGCATTCATTTCTTTCGAGGTTTGAAATGTTTAATCAGTCTCAAACTTCAGGGAACCTTGAAGCATGGTTCATCTGAGCATTTAACATTACTGACCTGGTGATTTATGAAGTTTGATGTGTGTAGTTGCATTGCAAAAGTCTCAAAAACACATGTACTTACATAAAATAATCATTTAATACAATGAAAATATTGGGTGCATGCATGTTCTTTTTTAAACCCTAACATTATACCCATACCAAAAAAAGCCATTACACTTGTCCCTAACATAAACCAATCCAAACCACTGAATTGGTTCTTACGCCTAACCAACCCAGGATACTAAACCTAATCTAACCCACACCACTGAACCTGTCCCTATCCTAAACCATCTCATAGCACCAACCTATGCTGCTAAACCAGTTGCTATCACTAACCAACTCATGCCACTAAACTTGTTCTTAACTCTAACCAACCCAGACCACTGAATCTGTCACCACCCTTATCAAAGCTAACCCAGCCCTCAAAACCTGTCCATAACAAAAACAAACATGTACCATGAAGCCTGGTCCTAACACAAACCACTAAACCTGACATTAACCTAAACTAGCCTTTACCACTAAACCTATTCTTAACTTTAACTAACCCAGACCACTAAATCTGCCCCTAACCCAATCAAAACCAACCCAGATTATAATCTATAGAAAACCCAAACCCAAACGTGTTCCTAATCCTAACCAGCTCAACCCTAACCCTAATCCATGTCACTTACCTCGTTCTATGCCTAACTAAGTCCCCCATTAAACCGGTCGCAAACACAAATCAGCCCATACCACTAAAAACTGTTCTTATGCCAACCCAGGCCACTAAACAAGTCCCTAATTTAATTCAACCCATACCACTAAACCTGTCCCTAACCTAAACCAGCCTAGGCTACCAATCCTGTTCTTAACTCTAACCACCCCAAACAATGTATTTGTCCTTAACTTTAGCAAAACTAACCCTGCCCTCTAAACCTGTCCCTAACTTAGACATACATACACACCACTAACCTGATCCTAACCCAAATGAATCTAAACCACCAAACCTGATGTTGATCTAAACTAACCTATACCACTAAACCTATTCCTAGGATACTAAACCTAATCTAACCCACACCACTGACACTGTCCCTAACCTAAACTATCTCACAGCACCAACCTATGCCACTAAACCTGTTGCTATCACTAACCAACTCATGCCACTAAACTTGTTCTGAACTCTAACTAACCCAGACCACTGAATCAGTCACCACCCTTACCAAAGCTAACCCAGCCCTCAAAACTTGACCATATCAAATACAAACATGTACCTTTAAACCTGATCCTAACACAAACCACTAAACCTGACATTAACCTAAACTAGCCTTTACCACTAAACCTGAAATTAACCTAAACTAGCCTAAACCTATTCTTAACTTTAACCAACCCAGATCACTGAATCAGCCCCTAACCTAATCAAAACCAACCCAGGACTCAAAATCTATCCCTAGTCCCCTAACCTAAATTGATACCACTTAACCTGTTCCAATCCTAACTTAAACAAACATGTACCACTAAACCTGATCCTAACCAATTCAAACCACTAAACTTGACATTAGCCTAAACTAACACCTACAACTAAACATATTCCTAGTGTGACGACAGTCGGCATTGTCGGAAAATGTCTAATTGGTCTCCACTAATGGGACAGCCAAAAGGAAATGAGTGAGAATATAAAGGTAAAAGAGGAGGAGAGTTGAAGAGGGGCATAATGTGGTGTGCGGAAGAAAGAGGAGAGTACTGAACTGTTGCAGTGCGGGGAACAAATACAGAAACCACTGGGTCGAAACGGGAAGAGTAAACTTAATGATTGACTGTGGGGAGAAAAAAAAAGAAAAGAAATCGAAAGTATGTAACGAAGCAAAGACCGATGTCTTGTCGCTGAAGTGATCATGACGTCTGTGAGCGAGTGTGTCACGAAAGACTTCGGTGCAGAGTTTTCTGAATAAGAGCAATACTTACCGATTCATCTCGCTGGCATGGAATCAGCTGCTGAAAGCCCTCATCCCACAGTCGACAGTGTCTGAGGGTCCTGCTAGGCTAACGTGGCTGCTACTCACTGGCTGGGTTCATCAACACAGTCATCCTACGCATTCACACATCCACAGTCGCCATTCACCCCTCATTTGCCTTAACCCTTCCGCTCCGTGGGTGAGAAACTAAAGTTTATTTTGTTTTCTTTGCCCAAATTCCCATTTTATTTTTCTTGTTTTGTTTTCTCCCCATACAATTATTATTATTATTATTATTATTATTATTATTATTATTATTATTATTATTATTATTATTATTATTATTATTATTATTATTATTTTACCCGTGCTCAAATCTGCTGTCCTGAAACCATTGGCATTTTTTCCCTTCACTTTCATTTGAGTTCTAAGTGCCGAAAGTCTTGTGTTCTGTTGTGGTTATTGTCATATTGTTTTATTTTGTTGTTGATACTGCTGTGTTTTTGTTAGTGAATGTGTAAACCTGGAAAGAATTTATTTTTTAATTGATGAATACAGACTTTATTTAGACGAAGCAATTAATTTTATTTAGCAATTGACTCAGTTTTTTCTGATTCTCGTTATTTATTTATTTTGCGTTTAATATTTGTAACTGGTGGTGAGAGCTAGCCAAGGTATATTTTCTTTAACAAAAAGCTATTTTGACAGATATTCTGTCTAGCACTCAAGATTAAATTAAAAACAAGTGACAATTTTTGTAATGTTTTTTTTGTTTTCGTTTTTCTGGGATCACAGTTCTCCAACCGCCATTACATAAATGGCGCCCAACGTGGGGCCTGGCCTGCTTTGAACTTTGAAAAAAAAAAAAAACACCCACACACACACTACTGCACAAAAGAGCATTCTGTCTGGCATCCAAGGTTAAATTAAAAACAAGTGACAATTTTAGTAATTTTTTTTTTTTAAGATCACCATTTCCACACCACCGTTACACTAGCCCTAAATAACCCATGCCTCTAAAACCTAACATTTTGTACCTCCAAAGCAGCAAGTGTTCTGTGTTCTGCAGTATGGCATATGAGCAGCACATTGTACCTAAAATGTATTTATTTAGAATTGTTTTATTCATTTATATTTATTTATATGACACAAGTACATTTCAGTTAACGATGACTAATATAAAGTGGGATCACTAACTGTATTATAAATGCTTTAATATTCCATAAAAAGTAAGAGCTGTCAGTTTTGATTACATGCTGATGTATTCATATCAAGGCTCTTTATAGTTCTACTTAAACATCACTGCTCTTTTTTTCTAGCATGGAAGTGCCCTCCTCCTCTTTCTCATCTCTTTAACCGTTCTGACTGTAAATACCACCTTTCTGGACGTTATAGACCTATGCACTGATGGAGGGTTTATATGAAGGGTTCATTTGAATAGTGTCAGCCGCTTAAGCATTAGAGCAGAATTATGAGAAATGATTGAAAGGGGTGCGAGCAGGTGATGGTTACTTTGCAAGTCAACTAACGGAGGACTGAAGAAAGAAACTAATTTTAAAAAGAGCAGGAAAAAAAATGGACTTTTGTGTTCGGATTGATTCCATTGACACTAGGAGTTCAGTGAAATCAGGTCTATGGTTCTTTGTCTGACTTCAGAGTTTCTGATTGAAAATTAACTGTACTGTAAGTGAGGCTTAGGTGGAGCTGGACTACAACTCACATTTTTGAGATTGGTAAGATTTTTCAAATGCTGTTTTGATAGTAGTCAATGCAGAAGTATGTTATGTGTATCAAAGTTTAATTTATTAATAGTTATATTCAATTATAGATTAAAAGAGGTGTAACCTTTTCCTTTATTGGCAAAGAATAATTTTCAGCATCATTACTTCAGTGTCACATTACAATGTGATGGATTAGTGCTCAAGAAACATTATTATTCACTGTCAGAAAAAAATGCTAAAAAGGAGGAAACCTAGAGGTACCTGTACAAAACCAGCTGTACAAAATATACACTTAGGGTACAGTTTTGTAACCATAATGAGTTTTAAACTCTAAACTAGAGGTACAAATATGCCATCATGTTGGCCATTTGCACTTAAAAGGTAGATTTTTTTTGCTTGTTTTTTGAGAGAGAGAGTTGTAAACTGTTTTACTGCCTTATTTATCAGTTTTGAGAAATCGATTGAACTTAGATTCTGAGAATTTTCAAAATGCATCGCTATTCTCTCTTAAAATGATTCTGAGCTAGGTTTTTAGCGTCAGATGCACTTTAGGCTAGTTTTTAACCATACACACAAATGCAAATGAAGAAGTGTTCTTGTGCTTTCTGCTTTTATGGCATGAGAGTAATGTACACAGTTCACTATAATCACTATTGTAATACTCTTAAGCCTTTCCCAACTTTAATAATGAATATTTTTGTTCAAGTGGCTTTGTCAGGAATTGGTTGCTCTATACAGTAGTGTGAATAAGTTGAGTTTGCCTAAATTTTTCATACACATTTTCATTTTCGATTGGTCATATTTTTCGAAACCTTTAAATGTGCAGTAAATGTACAGTTGAAGTCAAAAATGTTAGCTCCTATGATTTTATTTTTTATTTTATTTATTTATTTTTTTTTTATTTTTTTTATATTTCCCGAACTTGTTTAACAGAGCAAGGAATTTTTTTTACAGTATTTGCTATAATAATTTTCCTTCTAAAAAAAAGTCTTATTTGTTTTATTTTGGCTAGAATGAAAGCAGTTTTTAATTTTTTAAAAACCATTTTAAGGTCAATTTTTTTAGCCCCCTTAAATGGGTCATGAAACACCACCGTTGACAGTCATATATGTGTCCCACGCTGCTATAAACACTATTAGGACACATATATTTCACTAAAAAGGGATTGTTTTTGCGTTATTTTGAGCAAATTCGTACTTCCTGTTTAAAACAAATTTTTGAAGCTGCGTCACGGCCATGAGATACTTGCGTGTAAATCCAGCGTGGAGAGTGGATGTCTGTACCTGCGAGTACATCGTGACGTCTCTGAGTGTGCGGCATTAATTCATGAGAGACTTTGTTCAAACCAATCAGCGCGCTCTATTTTGTATGCGGCGCAACTTCATTAATATGCATGATAGCTTCGAAGACTGTTTTACCTGTTACAGTGTTCAGACGACAGAGAGACGCCACGTTGTGTTGCTAAAACAAGTGAAAGAACAAGAATTTGGAGACATGGGTCGTCAGTGTTGCATTTATTAGTGTGCTGCGTTTATTATTGTGCTGCAATGAAAATTTTGTTTTCATTTTCCCTCTATGAGAGCGCAGCTGCGCTCACGTGTGGATTACAGTGCACACAAGAATGCGTTTGTAAGGAACATTTTTTACCTGAGAGCTTTTCGCATCTGGAAATGATTAAATCCGAATTTGCCGCTCGTCTCCTTTAAAAAAAAAAAAAAAAAAAAAGACACAGTTCCAGTTTGATTGTCCTGTCGCTACAGATTTGGTAAGTGTGCGATCTGTGCCCTTTGTTTGTTCATTCACATGACAAAGTTAGTTCGTATCGTCAGCAGTGCTCTTTCAGTTTTCAAAGACATACCGTAGTCAAAATTATTAAGTTAATAAGTTTACAGTATGTTAATATCACTGCAATATTATAGTACAATATTATAGACTGAAAGATCCGCTGTTAATGCTGCTCTCCGAGTGTAAACATGTAAACACAGCAATCAAATATTGACCGTCGTGTAGGATTTTCGCCGCATTTTGTGACAGGCTAGTCTATACACACACGGCTTTCTGATGCTACCTACTGAGTGCATAAGTTACTGAGAAATGCGGAGGATTTTTTTCTCCCATTCGCCGTGCGGTATCAAACATACCAATAAAACTCCACTCTCCAGCAGTTCCTCGCTTTTAATATCTCGTTTGTCACAGGCAACATGCAGGAAATATTCCTGAATAAAAAGTGAAAGTGCCAAACTGCAGTTAAAGTCGACAAATGAATAACTTGTCAAGTAATTCGATTACTGAATAAATGAACAGACAAAAGGCACTGCTCTCACACACACTTACAAAATCTTTAAATCTGTAGACACAGGACAATCAATATAAACTGGAACTGTGTCTTTTTTTCAAAAGGAGACGAGCGGCAAATCTGGATTTCATCATTTCCAGATGCGAAAAGCTCTCGAGTAAAAAAATTTCTTACAAACGCATTCTTTCACGTGCACTGTAATCCACATGTGAGTCCAGCAGCGCTCTCATAGCGGGAAAATGAAAACAAAATCTTAGCTGCAGCAGAATAATAAACGCAGCACAATATTAAATGCAACACTGATGACCCATGTCTCCAAATTCTCGTTCTTTGACTTGTTTTGGCAACACAACGTGGCGTCTCTCTGTCGTCTGAACACTGTAACAGGTAAAACAGTCTTCGAAGCTATCATGCATATTAATGAAGTTGCGAAGCATACAAAATAGAGCGCGCTGATTGGTTTGAACCAAGTCTTTCTCATGAATTAATGCCGCACACTCAGAGACGTCACGATGTACTCGCAGGTACAGACATCCACTCTCCACACTGGAATACACGCAAGTATCTCATGGCCGTGACGCAGTCTTTTTAGTGAAATATATGTGTCCTAATAGTGTTTATAGCAGCATGGGACACATATGTGACTGTCAAAAGCATTTTTTTGACTGTCTACAGAACAAATCGTCATTATACAATGACTTGCCTAATTAACCTTTCCTAGTTAACCTAATTAACTTTAAATTGCACTTTAAGCTGAATACTAGTATCTTAAAAAAATCTAGTAAAATATTATGTACTGTCATCATGGCAAAGAGGAAGAAATCAGTTATTAGAAATGGGTTAAGACCATTATGGGTCCCACTTTACATTTAGAGCCCGCAATCATTATGTACTTGCATCAGAATGTAAATACAATGTACTTAATTTGTTCATAATGTATTGCAGAACACTTCTGGTGCTAATAATGTGGAATGTGGGTAGGGTTCGGGACAGGTTTGGTGGTATAAGGATTTGGCTAGTTTTAAGGATAGGTTAAAGTGTAATTCTGCGTTTACAAAAGACGCGGATGAAGCGTCAAACGCGAGTGATTTACATGTTAAGTCAATGCAAACATACAAATTGACATCCTGCGGCGCGATATGTGCAAATGAGGCAGCGCAAATGACACAATTTGCGCAAATAAAGCGGCTCGAGTTGAGCGTTTTGCATGTTTGATGCACTTAATGTGTGTT
>LR812541.1:39298802-39306302 GCA_903798195.1 Danio kyathit
AATAACTTGTCTAATTACCCTAACCTACCTAGGTAACCTAATTAACCTAGATAAGCCTTTAAATGTCACTTTAAGCTGTATAGAAGTGTCTTGAAAAACATCTAGTAAATATTATTTACTGTCATCATGGCAAAGATAAAATAAATCAGTTATTAGAAATGAGTTATTAAAATTATTATGTTTAGAAATGTGTTTAAATAATCTTCTCTCCGTTAAACAGAAATTGGGGAATAAATAAATTAATCCAGGATATGCATTATCCCACTTATTACAGATTACTTGCGACAAAACATTTGATTTTAACACAAACTATTGTTCTGAGCTCCAATAGTTTATTA
Organism: Danio kyathit; assembly: GCA_903798195.1. NCBI lineage: Eukaryota > Metazoa > Chordata > Actinopteri > Cypriniformes > Danionidae > Danio > Danio kyathit. Next base: position 39,299,141 of record LR812541.1, read on the forward strand.
ATTATTTAATTAAACACAAAGCTGACAGAAACGAAAATGGCTGAATGGATCATAGACTAACCTACGTATCAGTCACGTGAACGTATTCACTGATGGTCAAGATGATTCGAAGTACCCAGTTAATAGTTTCACCGGTTGTTATCTGGGAATTAACTTACCTTGGAATGTTATGACTGACCAATCAGAATCAACTATTCCAGAGAACTGTGTAATAGTTCAACTTACTCATTTTACTTGTCACTTTTAAGGCAACATGTTTACTCATGTTTGTTTAAAGTAACTAATCACTTATTTAGCGTGTTTGTTAACTTCCATATGTCTTTGAGCTCTTTTATCGTGACTTGTTTCTTAACTTGTATCATAATTGCAGTGCTGTACCAGGTGAGCTACCAAGCAAGTTTGCAAGACAGGAAAAGCTATATATACATGGCTGTGTGATTCACATATTAAAATGTGCTACGAGAGAAGTGCTCTTAGGTGAGCGCAGTATTGTGGAAGATACTGTGCAAAAATTAGGGTTTAATTGTTTATATTCATGCATTTAGCAGACCCTTTAATTCAAACTAACTCGCAATTCAGAGTTGTTCAGAGTGTCAGAACTTGCACATTTTATCAGTTCCAGGGAGTCCCAGGGAAAAGGGCTTTTGCTATTCTGTACGCTTTGAACGGGAAGGCTATTAATTATCTGCTCTAAAGGAATAGTTGTTAGTTTAACTGTAACTAGTGTTCATTTATGTGTATAGATATTTATTTAGAGATTCTGCAAAAATGATTGTTGGCTTGTTGGATTCTTTATGAATGAGCCTTTTCAGGTTTATTTTGTGATTATACTCATAGAGGTAGGACTGAGTTACCTTTTTAGGCTCTTTCACTTGGCTGTAAGTGTCTGTCCAGGTCTGGGGGCTTCAGTCTCCGCATTGAGATGCTCACTGGTCTGTATAGATCAGCCTCAGGCGCCGGCTGGAGCTCTGACAGATGGTGTCAATACACTGCATATCGAGACAGAGAATGAAAGAGGAATAGCAACAAAATGAGACAACAAGAGAGTGAAGAACACTTGGTTTTTTGAGGCACAAGAGATGGACACCTTGCACGTCTGTCCTTGGTGTGTGATGCGACTGCTGATTGGTTCTGACAGGCTCTTTAGAGAGATATCTTTTGGTTTGTGCTGGATAAGAGGGGGCGTGTCCTCAAACTTTTAGGGAGTAATTAAAATCCACATGATCTAGAAGCTGGAATTGTGATACAATTCCTAAAGAAATTGAATATTAAATGAGAAAACAGTGGGCGTGGCTTGTTTTTTTCTACTGCGAGCTGATTGGATGTAGTAAAGTAGACATTTCATTCTGAAAGATCGGGAAAAGGGATTCAGGGGAGTTATTACAACCTATCAGAGATCTTTTCAAAGTTTCTGTTTGTTGTCAACTTTTGGGAAAGATTAAAACCTTAAGTTTGTTGATTAACTTTGATGTTGGCTTGAGAAAGCCAACGTGACTGCGCTAGGACTGGGAATGGCAGTTGGCAGGAAGCACAGCGGTTGCTAAGTTGTTGATAGGCAGTTGCTAAAATGTTTATGGCATTTCTAGGTGGTTGCTAAGCAATTGCTAAATGGCAACACATGTGTACATGTTTGATCAAATGCTAATACTTAGTAGGCATTTCTAGCATATGCTATTGCACTTAGATAATGATTAATAACATGTAGCTAATCATTATTAGCACTTGGCGTATCATTGTTACCATGCATAGTACACAGTAAGTCCCATTTGCTAGCATGAGTCAAACGAGCCAATACCCAGGTCCCTACGATGTTCTGATGTAGAGATATTGCCGTTTTAAAATGGTTGCTAGCTTAGCCTGTTTTGTAACTATGGGGACAAATGACAGCTTAGTGATGATACATCAAAGCTTCTTGCCAATATGAGTGATAAATCAACCCAGATATGTCTATGACAGCCAAAAACTGGACTTGTACATTATGTAAAAATGGCTTGCCATATTTTATTGAAAATACAATGCTTAATAATAAGTGTGAAAGCGATCCATGCTAAAATGGCTTGCCGTATCAGTAAAAAAAACCTGGACTTTATGTAAGGTATATAAAAGGAGTTTATGGCTTGCCATATTTTGAAAAAAATAATGCTTAAAAATTATTTATTGGAAAACTATAAGTCTGATCAACCTGAAAAGATAAAGCAACAACATCTAATGCAGAACAAAGCTTTTGGCCAAATGTGGGGCTTGTATAGTTTTTTTACATGCCCGAGTTATAAAAATGTAATATTTAAAAATGTTTTATTCAAAAACAATAAGTCTGATTGGCATGAGGAGATATAGCAACAATCTTGAATGCAAAAGGCACATTTTGACCAAATTTGGGCCTTGCAGCATGAGCGGCCTAGGAGGAGATACGTTTGGTTTCAAGGACAGAGTAGTATAACAGTATGTTGCCACTCCTCAAGTGGTTCAGATCTTACCTTGAAGGGAGAGGTTACTATGTCAGTATAGGTGACCATAGGTCGAGGTGGACACCGATGACATGTGGAGTCCCACAAGGCTCGATTCTGGCACCTCTCCTGTTCAACCTTTATATGCTCCCTCTGAGCCAAATAATGAGAAAGAACCAAATTTCCTACCACAGCTATGCTGATGACACTCAGATCTACTTAGCCTTATTGCCTAATGACTACAGCCCTATTGACACCCTCTGCCAATGCATTGATGAAATGAACAGTTGGATGTGCCAAAACTTTCTTCAGTTAAACAAAGAGAAAACTGAAGTCATTGCATTTGGGAACAGAGATGAGGTTCTCAAGGTGAATGCGTACCTTGGCACTAAGGGTCAAACAACAAAAAATAAGGTCAAGAATCTTGGTGTGACTCTGGAGTCAGATCTGAGTTTCAGTAGTCATGTCAAAGCAGTTAGTAAATCAGCATACTATCATCTCAAAAACATTGCAAGAATCAGATGCTTTGTTTCCAGTGAAGACTTAGAGAAACTTGTTCATGCTTTTATCAGCAGCATGGTGGATTACTGTAATGGACTCCTCACTGGCCTTCCCAAAAAGACAGTCAGACAGTTGCAGCTCATCCAGAACGCTGCGGCCAGGATTCTGACCAGAACCAGGAGATCAGAGCACATCACACCTGTCCTCAGGTCTTTACACTGGCTCCCAGTTACATTCAGAATAGATTTTAAAGTATTATTACTTGTTTATAAATCACTAAATGGCCTAGGACCTCAATACATTACAGATATGCTTACTGAATACAAGCCTAACAGATCACTCAGATCTTTAGGATCATATAAACTAGAAATTCCAAGAGTTCAGTCAAAGCAGGGTGAATCGGCTTTCAGCCACTACGCCCCTCGCTGCTGGAATCAGCTTCCAGAAATGATCAGATGTGCTCCAACATTAGGCACATTCAAATCCAGACTGAAAACACATCTGTTTAGTTGTGCCTTTACTGAATGAGCACTGTGCTACGTCCGACAGATCACACTATTATGTTTTTCTCTTTTTTTTCATTCTTTTTTAACCTGTTTTAACACGTTTTTATATGTTTTTATCTGTTTTTTTTATTATCTGTTTTTATTTATTTATTTTTTCTTATTCTTGTTTCTTTTATTCCTGTTTATGTAAAGCACTTTGAATTGCCACTGTGTATGAAATGTGCTATATAAATAAACTTGCCTTGCCTTGCCTTGCCTTGCCTTCTCAAGTCAACATAATAATTAAAGAATACAAGGGCAAACGTTTTTTTTTTTCCTAATGACATGCAAAGATTAATTTTTCACCACAAATCTAGCAATATAAGCAAACAAAATCATATGGTTAGTTTTGATTTCATTTGTACTTTAAACAAATAGTTCAAGAATTTGCTCACTTCAGATTGTTTTAAACCAATATGGCCTTGTGGAGAACAAAAGGAGCTTAGTGTTTTTGTAAATGAATGTATTTATTTAAAAATGCAAAACCTTGTTTTTTTAATCACCCAATCATAATTGGCATTCATATAGTTTCACTGAGTTTATACCTTATTTAACATCTATTTAACATTTTTATTAATAAAATTTATTTTATGTTCTTTGTTTTGCTAAATTGGTCTTAAATTCTTTCTCGATGTGTTTTTATCCCACTGTGCTGATTTTTCAATTGTTTTTCAGTAAATGTGTTAGACATTTGAACCCTGCTTTTATGTTTTACATCTTTTACATCTCTTGCTGCATCTCTGAAGCATACACTAATTTCTAAAACAAACATATTCATCTTTTTTCCCTCCTCTTTTTTTTTTTTTTTTTTTTTTTTTTTTTAATTTTCACATAATCTTTTCCTACACTGCATCTCTCAAACTCCTTGCAAGGTCACCTATGTGTCTTTGTGTTTCTTGTTTGCAACTTAAAATTCACAGTTTCTTACATAAATGGATTCACAAGACTTGAACCCCTTTCATGGTGTTTTAAGGTGCTTTTCGTATTATTTTTTGGAGCTTGAAAGGACCTTTTTTTTCATTTAATGGAAAAAAGGCACCACATACAGCGCCCAGCACTGAGTACACCTTGACAGATTTCTTTCTTTAAAAAATACCCATCTTGCTTTTAAATTGCTGCTTTCAATGGGGTGCTATACAATGATACATTTGGTGAAAAATCTGGTTTATTGGTTTAATATATATATAATATTTCCAATTTTTTTTTTATGTTTTTAAAATTCTAAAAGCTAATCCAAAACAGGGCAAAAATAAAGTAAAAAGTAACAAGACAAACCTTAAATAACATAATAAACTACATTTTTTAGAAAAGCTTTACTAAAACAAAGTACAAAAAATAGAAAAGTACATTAAAAATAGCAAAACATAAATCGAAAATAAACTAAAAACATAAAAATAAAAACTTATGCCAAATATTCCTTAAATAAGACTTTACAAGTGATACTTTGACAACTAACTCAAAGTTAAAGTGATAGTTCACCCAAGCATGTAAATTTACTCACCCTCAAGTGGTTTTATACCTTTATAAGTTTCTTTATTTTGTTGAACACTAAAGGTCCTATCATACACCCAGTGCAATAAGGCGCAAGACGTGTATGGTGGGATTTGTTGCTATTTTCAGACCAGCGTAACCCTACCATTCACATTTTGCACCACATTGTTTAAATAGCTAATCCATTCACGCCACTTTGTGGACTCATACAGTAGGTGTGCTGGTCTAAAAAGAAGGTGTGTTAAGATGCATTTTTGGCACAATGCTAATTTAAGGAACTGAAATAGACCAGGCCATTGACCAATTAAATGCCAGTCTAAAGTCTATTAGTTATGCACCTATGCGGGTCCAAAGCTTACACATTGCTTAATACACACAGGATGTACAGCAATACACAAATATCCTTACATATGAAAAAAAAACTGATGCTACTGACTCTTAAAGGGAATTGGAGATGAGACTCTGATTGACTTGCATAGTAGGAAAAACAAATACTATTGAAGTCAGTGGTTTCAACATTTTTCAAAGTATCTTCTATTTTGTTTAAAATAGAATGAAACCTATAAGGTTTGAAACAAGTAAATCATGAGTAAATGATAGCAGAATTTTCATGTATGGGTGAACTATCTCTTTAAGTAGGTTACTTCAATTTCTTACTGAAAGAAAATTGAAACTGAAATTACAACAAACTGAAACTTTATAAATGCTTAAAAATGAAAAAGTAATAAAAAGGAAAAAATAACCCAGAGAATATCAAATAAAAGCTCATTGAGAGTATTGATAAGCTCTATTGTAGTATAAGCTGAATCGCTGCTTTCAATGGGATATATATATATATATATATATATATATATATATATATATATATATATATATATATATATATATATATATATATATTATTTTTATTTATTTTTTATTATTATTATAGTTCTTCTTGATAGTAGGTTAAAGTGGTCAAAACAGATCGGGAGGATGGTAATAGTTATGGGAAGAGGTTTATCAATTATTAAGAGATGTGTAAAATTTTTACCACAGTACTGTATCTCTCAAATTGTTCAGGCAATTGTTCTTTCTTATCTAGATTACTGTCCAGTGGTATGGTCGAGTGCATCAAGTAAAGACTTAGATAAATTACAGTTAGTCCAGAATAGAGCTGCACGACTCATTTTGCATTGCAATAGAAGAGTTAATATTATGAAAATGCATAAAACATTAGGTTGGTATTGGTGAAGGATAGGGTTATTGTTTCTCTGCTGTGTTTCATACGAAATATTTCTGTCTCAAGAGTTCCAAGTGTATTGTATTGTCACCTGTTGTATAGTAATGCTAGTCATAATTTTAACACTAGGCATGCATCAAAAGGAAATTTTTTGCTTCCCGTTTCAAAAACTAATGCAAAGCAACGGACTGTAATGTATAGAGGAATGAAAACATGGAATGAATTGCCATCAGACATTACATGCTTTGTAACAAGTAAAATAAGGTTTAAAAAATCATTTAAGAGACATTTGACGTCACAATATTGAGTGGATTGTTGATCTGGATGTTATGTATGAATTTTGTATTTTAATGTTTTTTATTGGTCTTGTTGTTATATATTAATGTAATTTTGTTTTGTGTTCGATGGACCCCAGGAAGAATAATGGGGATCCTGATAAATAAATAAAAAATAAATATTATTTTTTATATATATTTCCCAAGTGAATGTTTAACAGAGCAAGGACATTTTCACAGTATGTCTGATAATATTTTTTAAAATGACATGAAATAAAAAGGTGAAATAAAAGCTGATTCAGAGTATTAATGATAATCCTTATTGTTGTATAAATTAAATTCACTGCTAATTTTTGTGTGCCATAATAGGCATGTGCAAGGATAAATAAATAATGACATGATTTTCATTTTTACTTTTTAACTATTCAAACTGTTTAGTCTTACTTGTCCACAACAGTCTCCAGCATGAAAACTGCTCCAAAAGTGAAGCGTCAGACGTATGCGGGACTCTCAGCGGAGCGTGTTTTGTCAGCAGGCCTCGGGAAATGTTCCCATTTAATGCGACCCGTGGTCTCAATCACCGTGAGAAAGCTGCTTCATGACCTGCTGACTACACAGTCTGCATCACACACATTCACAATCATGTCGGTCATTAATCACAATGACTGACAGCTCACTTCA